>VXBW01004872.1:281883-322129 GCA_013400375.1 Thinocorus orbignyianus
TCGCCTCCGGTACCCCCTCGTCCCGCTCCCCCCTGCCGTGCTGGGCCCGGGGCTCCCCTCAGGGCGGGTGGGAGCGGCCGGGGCTCCCCTCAGGGCGGGCGGTGGCTGTGGCGGTGCGGGGCCGCCGCGCACAAAAGGGCTCTTTGGGCGGGGAGGGAGGAGGAGGAAGAAGAAGNATCTTGCCGTCCTCACCCTCCCCATCGTGTGCCCACGAAGGCAGGGAAAATAGGAGTTCCTCCTCACTCGGGCCCCTGCCTGAAAAGTCCTGCTTTTGTGGTAGAAACCGAGGGTGGAAGCGCGTCCCCGTTTTTTTCTTCCAAAGTAGAACCACCGAAGCGTGTGTTGGGCTGCCCTGATGTCGCAGAGATCCCCTGTGGTGTCCCCGCATGTTTTGCATTCACGTATTGCAGTATGATGCAATATTTTGCATCTTCTTGGGGCTCTGGTGATGCAGCATCTTCATTTTACCTCAGCCTAAACAGTGCTCAGCTTTTCTTTCTGTGCTTAAGCTTACTTGGAAGAAAAGCTTCTCTGGGAAACCCTCCTCTCCCCCCTCTGTATTTTAAATTTTCAGATGAAGTTTCTGTGTGTTGTGGTGAGAAAATACTGGAAAGCCTTCATCTGAGGTCTTGGGAATTGCTTAGGGTGACAAACACGGAGTTCTCTAGTAGACTAGGTAGAGCTTTGCAAATAAGTTATTAAATATAGATTTTATTTATTAAATGATACTCTAAAAGTAGTGAATTTTCCTTGTTTTGGACTTTTTAGTAGTCACAAGAGGCAGTAATGGGACCCAGGGAGAGCATTGCAGTGGAGGATTCCAGACCTGATTTTAGTCAGAATTTAGGTTCTTAGTGTAGAGGTTAGAACTTTACTAGTGCAGCAATTACGTTACAGATTACTTTGAATTATTTATAGCTGTGCTGCTTTAATATACCATCCCAACTTATCTTCATCTGTTCTGAAGTTCATTGGCCGATTTTTCTTAGTTTTTAAACAAATTAGAACAGTGAATGATGGCAGAAGGATTTGGGGGCAAGGGGAATAAGCTCTGTGTTTAAAGAAAGTGTCTCATGCATGAGGAGCAGCAGCATGCAAAAAAGTGTGAAATTAGTTGTGAGAAAGTTGTGTGGATTCTGATTAAATCAGTTTTGCAGCTATAAAGATGTTGGACTATAAGAAAGGGAAAAAGCAGGGAATTTTTCTGTCCCTTTCAGTTGAAACTTCCTTGTTGGCATGGATTTAAGAAGGCGATATTTGGGATTATCAGTGAGTAATATCTCCCTCAAGGAAGCCTTTTTCCAGTGTTAGGAGTGACTGCTGAGAGCTGTGTACTGTCTGCCTTTAGGATAGAGCACAGGTTAAAAAAAGGGATTGTTCCTGTCTGCCTTTGTGATCTTCAGGTAGAGGTTATTTCCCTGTAAAATCCTGCAGAGGAAGAACAGCCCCCACCCCAGCAACCAGACCAAAACAGTTGTTTCATGGGGTGGTGCCACCTTGTCCCGCATTTTATTGAAGCTGTTAAGAATGATCAGAACAGTGCTTTTGTGAAGCCAGTAGCAATCTTGCTTGCTATGGGTCTTATTAAAATGGTCACCTTGTAAAATCTAAGCTGAATATTTATCCAATAAAACTGATAGTGTCTGTCTGGATGAGCACTACATTTTGATTTAGTTCCCTGTAAATGAGTCTGATTTTTGTCTCTTTTCAATCCAGAAAAAGTCTGGAAGTACAGAGTGAATGTTAGACCAAGATTTTGCCACGTAGATAATGGCTTTTCAAACAGGGTCTTGGTCCTACCTGTGCACTGTTAAGTCAGTGAAGCTCTTTCAGATAGAGGGTGGTGGAAAGACTTCTTGACCAAAAAAGAAATCTCTGCCAAATGCCTGCGGCTGAAGGGCGGTAACTGTATGACCTGCGTACAAAGGATTGTAGCAGCCAGACCGAGATGAAACAAAGGTAAGGGATTAAAGCTTGAGAAACAAACCTGCGAAGCAAGAGAAAACGGTTTGGCTCCGCGCCCGAAATGTTGGGTTTGAACCTTATTAAATGGTGATCGAGTAACAAAATAGGATGGGCAGAGCATGGGGAGGAGTGCGCGCATGGTTGGGTTTCAGTTATGAATAACTCTGTAGGGCTGTTTGTCACCAGCAAATTGCTGTGATTTATTGAAGACAACAGTGTATCGGTCTGCTGTAACTTGTAGTTTCGTAGTCTGCGATGACGTATGTGTGGAATTAGGATTCTTGGGTAGGAAAATGGGTTGCAGGGCTGAAACTGAGGTGAATAATCCGTTCCTTGGTCTCATATAATGAGTCGCTTCAGCAGCTTTTCTGTTACAGTGCTGGTGGGCTGCCTGCAGTCTCTTTTAAACTAAGTGTAAATATTTTTCAAGTCTTTCCTTTGAGAGCTGATTAGGAGAAACTAGGGATGTATCTGATTTCGTTTAGTTTCCTCATGTGTTCACATGTTTTATTAATGAGGGAGGCCCACTTCCATTGTCTAACGAGAATATTTTTCTATGCCCTAGTGGCATTTCAGAGTAGTGAAGGCTGCATTGTAATGAACGTGCTTGCAGAAACTGCAGCCTTGTGTTCTGAATGCAACTCATACAGACCGCTTGCAATAACTGTGATTTAGTTGATCCTGCATGGATTTTTATGGTAAATAAACAATGTGGTGGACTGGTGTGGTCAGATAGACCCACTCATCTGTAGAAAACTCAGGGCAGAGCTTAGAAAACTTCCTTGGGCAGTTTCTTTCTGATGGTATAGGAAGGAGATGGGGATGGAAAGCTCAAGCCTTGGTGTTCTAGAGGGCACTGAGTGATTGCATTCCTCTTGTTATAGCAAGGTGAAGACAGATGATCAACAAATTTGGTGTTAAAGAGAAAACCCAACTAACTCAACAAACAAGAATTTCGTAGCCATGTATCTGTTGACACGAGACGGGTTATAGTAGATGTAGGTAACTATTAAGGAAGATGCTGTCTTCTTCAGCTGTGTAACATGTGTATACTTGCAAATTAATTAGACCTTGGATTTCTGGCAGCTTTCAAATAAGACATCATTGCGAAATTGGGCACCTGTTTTGAAAATCAGATAGTGTCTACTATCTGTTTACCTGGGAATCGTACTGTCAGGAGAAAAAAAAAAGCTGTGATTTCACATTTAATAAATACCCTACTGTAAAACACTCCCAGTGACTGTAACAGAAGCTTGTCTCCGGTTTTGTAGATCTGAATTAAACAGAAATTTGGCAGGTGAAATGTTTGTCTTCCAGGACCTAGGTCCATTTTGTTCAGTTAAATGTTGGAGCCCGTGGCAGGAAAGGGATGTGTGTGCATCTGCATCTCCGGCAGCAGACTTGCTACTGGCTCAGGGCTGGGTGAGAGGAGGAAGAGTGGGATTTGTCTGAATCACAGGCATTCAGGTCTGCCTTTGTCTTGCGGTTTTTGTTGCCTGTGAGTATCTTTGTGTAAGCTCTGATGTGTCATTCGGAGTGGTGTGGCTGCTGTATATCGGTTTATAACAAGCCAACCCATGGTCTTGTTTGTCATCATTGGGTGTTTTCTTTTTCCTTTTGGCAGCTGAAATACGTCTGTAAAATTAAAAGGAACATCAAGGTTTAGTGATGGTTTTTAATCAAAGTTAGGTTGATGGTTGGATGAGATGATCTTAAGGGTCCCTTCCAACCTGGACAATTCTATGATTCTGTGATCAATAGAAGGAAATGACAAGACTAGAGACATACAGTGTGGCTTCTCGGGGATAGTCTTGTTGGGGCAGGCTTGTCACTTGATAATCTTATTAGATAAGTCTTCTCCTTGCATGCAAGATCATTCTTTGGAGGTTTCAGCGTAATAACCTCAGCACCTGAGAACTTTCTCAGTCTGCGTCTACTATATCTTTGGTATAGAGAGCAAAATTTCATGGTTGGCTTATTTCTTGTGAGCAAATACTGCAGTATTGTAAAGGATCCCTTTACAAACCAAGGCATAAGCATTTTGATATATCCTGTGCTTAGTTGGTATAAATCAGGCCTTTTCCTCCTTTGATCAGCAAAGTATATTCCTTTAATTTCTGCTTGGGAAGGTTATTATAGCCAGAAACCTTGCCTTTTTGATTTGAATCTGGTTGCTAATACAGGAATTGGTGTACTTGGTACGGTGTTGCTTACAATTACAGAGCTGGTCTCAGTTTTTTTCAAAACATCAGAAAGTTTTGCAAAGCTTAACAACTCCTAGCAATCATTTTCAAAGGGATTTCACAGATGAGTTAGCTTTTCTGTAGTCAGAAATTGCTCCTGAAGACACATTGGTAATAATGGTTTTTATTCACTGCCATCTGTCCTCCCCTTTCCAGTGATTAACATCTAGACAGCGCACTTAAATTGTCAAAGAGAACTTGTGTTTTACTTTGCAGTTGGAAGATGCCTGACACTTGTGCACTTTTCCTCTCTTCTCCACAAAGTGGTCTGAGAACTGGACGAGTTCCTGAATTTCCACTCCTTGCCCTTCACAGCCTGTTCATCTCCTGGCGGGGACTGTGTAGTCATCGTGGTGGAGCTTCTGAATCATTTGCTCCGTGGTGTGGACAAGTGCCGGGTGTCATGGGTGCATTCTTTGAGCAGGGATACTGTGTAAAAGGCAAATCTGTCCTCATTTTTCCCAGATGGGAAATGTCTCAGGCTGTGCGTTAAAGGGGAAGGAGGAGCCTGTGGATCGGAGCACATATTGTGGGGCAAACTTTAGGGCCTGGAACCTACCAAAAGTCAGGGGTAAATGCACATGAAGGGCGTGAGGAGTCTGAGTGTTGTTCCTGATGCTTTTCTACATCATTCTGTGAGCGTGCATAAGGAATTCATAGGAGCAGGAAAGAGCACACTTAACACAGCACCAAAGTTCTTGTGAAAATACTTGAAGAGAATGAAGTTCCTCTTAAAAGAGGTGCCTTGCCTGTAGGTAACGATAGTCAAATGTTGAGAAGTAACATGTGGATAGGAGGAATGTTTGTGTAAACTCCATTTCACTGTTAGGAAATGAGTGGGAGAGTCTGATAATCTTTCAGTGGGTAGCACCGGGACAGTATTAGTGTCCTAAGAAGTTAGTAATCATTACCCTCGCGGCCTGAAGTGACTCAGTGTCACTGTCTAGTCTTGCACTGGTGATCCTGACCTAATCTTGTGGAAGGAAACAGTGAAGAAAGAGAGAGTTCTTTGTTTGAAGGGTTTTACTGTCTGTCTTAAGGTGAACAGGGCGAGCAGGGAAGCGGGTGGTTCTGTAGCTGAACTTGGGGGTTTTTGAAGGGTGTGTTGTCTCTTATAAAAAAATCTGTGTTTGGAAGAGTTGGGTTGGGGAATTCATTGAACTTCTGGCTAAATAGTAATCTGTGTGCTTTGGAAAATGACTTTTGTACTCTGAGATTGCCAGTTTGATTTTTACAAGCGTACATTAGTTTAAAAGGGCAAAAAGACCCCTGGACTGTTGTTATTTTCTCAGCAGCATGAGTATGTTCAGGTTCTCTTTCCAATGAGACATTTCCTGTGATGGGACTAACACCAGGCCTACAAGTTTTTATAACAGTGCTCACATCAATTCCAAGTTTGGCTGGGCTGGATGTACCACTTAGAAATCCACAAAAACTGTTTTTAAGACTAGATAACTGTGCTTGACAGCATTTTTTGTTGTTGTTTTTGGAAGTTTTTGCTTGTTTGGTGGTTTTTTTTTTTAATCAGGTCAAACATACATTTCTGGTGCAATCTGATTTTTTTTCGGGCTCTGAATGCTGTGTTTGTTTATGCTGCAGTGCGAAACATAAGCTGAAGTGCTCTTAATTACAAATGTCTTTGTGTGTGAGTTCTCTGAGAGTTCAAACTTATTCCTTGTATTGTTGGCAAGACAAAGGGCAAGGAGCTTTACCCGAGGAAAGGAAATGACTTAGTTCTGTACACTGCATGGCCATATTAGGTATAAACTAAATATAGTGTGTAATCCAGGAGTGAAGTCATATCTGTATATTTTCCTGAGAAGAGCTAATGAGATCAGTCACTGCTACTGGATCAGCTTCAGAGTTTTCTGGCTCTGTGAAAGCATTACTATTTTGGCTGAAGCTTGATGGTCTGTACTTTGGAGAGCTGCTTTCCTTAAATAAAGGAAATAGCTTTTTACGTGGTTTTGTCTAAAAATAAAATCAAAGTAAGCACAAGTACGTTGCTGTAGTCTTTTCAAAGTGATGTATTAGCTGCCCTAGCAAGACGTGCTGTACTGGAGCTTAATGAGATAAGGCCAAATGTCCCGAAGGAGGAAGTTCTACTCTGCAACTGAAGAACTTGGATACCATCTCCCGAGGGACGCAGAAACACATTCGCAGAGGGAGGTGCCTTTTAGCAACCGAGTTGCAGGGTGCTGGCCCTGGAACCAGGAGCAACAGCCTTCCACCAACCCTCTGTGCTCCAGCTGCTCTAGAATGAAAATTCTATCACTGGTTTTAGTCTAAGAGAAGGGTTTTCCTCACTAGAGCTTTTGAATGTGCTGGTAGCTGGGCATTTGCTGTGGGCTTTTCTGCCCCTGGGGGGGCCCGTTCGGTTCAAGCCAGCCTGGGAACTTGGGTGTTGGTGGAGAAGGAGCAGGGCACAGGGGGAAGGTCCTCTGCTCACCTTTCCAGCTCACTGCTCACCTTTGCTCTGTGAATG
Source organism: Thinocorus orbignyianus (assembly GCA_013400375.1). Taxonomy (NCBI): domain Eukaryota; kingdom Metazoa; phylum Chordata; class Aves; order Ciconiiformes; family Thinocoridae; genus Thinocorus; species Thinocorus orbignyianus. The sequence goes on from VXBW01004872.1 coordinate 288,577, forward strand.
AGGTTATGAAATACCATAAATAGAGTTCTTTGTTTTCTGTCCTGCTGCAGCGATGCGCATTCAGAGCTTTATTTGAAGAACTCCTAAATGCCAAAGATAAAACATTCTGCTTGGTTGCCTGAGCCCCAGTGACAAGGTTTGCAGTTCTTTCCTGTAACTTGTGTGGATAGTTCATTATTCAGGGGGGAGGTTCTGGAAATGGGTCTTTTGGGCTGTAGCCAAAGCACACGCTGTACTTGGTTAACAAATTTAGTAAGTGTGGGGGGAAGAATCACTGTCACATACAATGCTTGTTCCAAGTTTATATCCAAGGTACCCAAATACAAGTTTCAAGCACCATAAAAGAAACCCTTAATACTGTATAGTTAGTTCCCTTTTTACAGTTTTCGACTAGAATATTGCAAGAATGCGTCAAGCTGTTACACAGCAAATTTTAGTCAGTTTGGTCCCATTTATTTTATTGAGATTTGTTATGACTGAACCACTTTGTTAAAGGTATTGCCACTGCAGTAACAGGGACAGAAGAGAGGAGATGCCAGGCTTCTGCCATTAATGAATAAATTAATTTTCCTGTCTCAGGCTGGGAGGTGCTCATTTGTGTGGCTGTGCACAGTAATATCAAGTTTTTGTATTCATAGCATTAAGCTGATTTCTTCACTGAAGAAAACGGTGCTTAGTATTTAATGCAGGTTTTGATTCTGCCTCTTCAGCTGATTCTCCCAAAGGATGAACATGGGATAATTTCTTTTCTCCAAAGAACTGGAAGTCCTTAATTAATTTCTGCTGAGTTGTGAAGTTACTGTAATACATCGTGAAGATCCAAAGCTTTTTCCAAAAGCTTTACAGTGAGAATTGGGTAGCAGTATATATGAGAGGTGCTAGGAGGTGTAAAAGACAAGTCTGCTAATTATTTTGTTAGGAATAGCATCATGGGGCTAAAAATAACATCATCCTAAAATGGTCAGTCAGATGTCAAACATGTGGTGGCTTATCAGAAAGGTAATGACTTAAGAGGCTACTTGAATGGGCTGATAAACATTCCTTTCTCTGGTTTAATACTCGGATCTCAAGTGAATGCAGGGAGTGCAGATCATCTTGTTTTTATTGCTTTAAACTTTTTGAATTTACAGGAGTTTCAGCTGATGTGGGAGATGGATTGATTATAAATTAAGCAAAGGTTATACAGCTTGTCAAGAGGCAGCGGTGACTAAGGTTGCTTTTTCCCTGGGTGGGGTAGATGTCAATCAGCATGTAGAGAATACAGACTAATCATCTTAGGCTGTTTGTATTTGTGATAAGGCCAGTGCTCATACCTGGCACTGGTGCTTTTTGTTTTCTTTCCCCCCCTTGCCTGTGTTTTTCTTAAAGTACTAGCTATTTAAGATAGCAGTGATTACCTAGGTAGTTCTGTAGAACTAAAATTTGGGGGTGTTGGGTGGTGGTTGTGATTTTAGAGTTAAAGTCTACCTTGATACGGTGTTACCAAGATTTTTGAAATTCCCTTATAAAGAACAAATGAAAGGGGTTACACTAAGCAGATTTCTTCATAGGAAGATGAGACTGTGATACAGGTGCTGGAAGCTTAATTTGGTGCTTTCTGTGGTCAGCTGTCTTCAGTTTGGAAATGAACGCACGTTCTCCTTATGTGCCACCTCAAAATAAGAAATTTTCTTCCACATTCATTTCCTGGAGGAAGATTTCTTATTTTGAGGTGGCACTTAATGAGATATATGTGCTTATCTTGGGACTTCCCTTTATGAAACAAAAAAAAAGCTACCTTCTGAGTTCAGAGGTAGTTGAAAGGTATTGGGGGAGGTTGGAAGTTGATTAATAATGGCACTAGAGAAGATGATGATGTAGAAATGGCATGAGGCGGTGGTGGAGCCCTTGTTGCACTGCCTGAGATGCTGTAGGTTCAGCTACTGATAACACACAGTATGATGAGTTTGAGGTAATAGCTCTGTGAGGTGCCACATAGGATGAGAATGATGCTGGATGTTTTATTTTAGAATCTTCTTGGCTTTGTGAAAGAATTGCAGGAGTTAGCTTGCTTGTCAGACATTTAATAGAGTCAATAAATCTTAATGGTTGCTACAGGCTTATTTTGTTCAGGGACTGAATCTTGAGTGACTTTCCAACTTATGTTAGCAGTGAGTGAGTGAGATGGGTCTCAAAATACTTTAGATGGGTTTGCTCAGAAGCTGTTCTGTGGTGTGAGCTGGAATACAAGGACCTGTGCCTCGGTGCTTAAAATAGAAAGCAGCCCGAAGCTGTCCTGGGGCTTTCCTTTTCTCCTGCCTCTTTTTAAGAGGTTGACACCGATCTTTAAACATGCAGCAGTTTTTTTATCTATTAAGAAAAGGTCACCACAGAGCAACACAAGCGAGCTGGGACACTGGGCATCCTCTGTGATGGGGAGGTGAGACAGAAAACGAACCAAGAAGCGGAAGCGCCCCTTTCGTCTTGTCATCCCTCGGATTAAATCTGGTCAAACCAGATGGAGTTAGCATTGGAGTTCAGGGCTTGACTCTTCCTTGCTCCCTGACCTGTTCCTCCCATAAAAACACAAACCAGCTCCCTGCTCAGACTCGCCAGTCTGACAGCGTGAGAAGGAATTGAACATTGTTTATTGTAGTCAACGCTTTCTCAATCCTGATCTCTGCAACGTGCCACCTCGTCACCTGCTTTCTTCTTTTGAGTGGTGCTTCATTAATATAGAATTACAGAATTGTCCAGATTGAAAGGGACCTTTGAGATCATCCAGTCCAACCATCAACCTAGCCCTGATAAAAACCCATCACTAAACTATGTCACTAAGCGCTTGGTCAACCTGGCTTTCAAATCCCTCCAGGGGTGGTGCCTCAACCCCTTCCCTGGGCAGCCCATTCCAACACTTAATAACCCTTTCCATGTAAAAATTGTTCTTAATATCCAATCTAAACCTCGCCTGGCACAACTTGAGGCCTTTTTCTCTTGTCCCATCCCCTGTTCCTTTGGAGAAGAGACCAAGGTCCCCTGGCTACACCCTCCTTTCAGGGAGTTGTAGAGATTGAGAAGGTCTCCCCTCTTCTCCAGGCTGAACACCCCCAGCTCCCTCAGCTGTTCCTCGTAAGACGTATTCTCCAGATCCCTCACCAGCTCTGTTGCCCTTATCTGGACCTGCTCCAGCCCCTCGATGTCTTTGTTGTGGTGAGAGGCCCAAAACTGGACACAGCCCTCGAGGTGGGGCCTCCCCAGTGCTGAGCAAAGGCGGGTGATCACCTCCTGAGTCGTGCTCATCACGCTGTTCCTGACACAGGCCAGGATGCTGTTGACCTTCTTGGCCACCTGGGCACACTGCTGGCTTGTGTTCATTAATGTGGACCAATATCCCCAGGTCCTTCTCTACCAGGCATTTCTCCAGCCAAATTGAGATATTGGGATTGTTTAAAATCTCTTTTGGCTTGCAGGGTGGATGCTGACATAGAACATCCCCGGAACTCGTCCATCTACTGCCTGAGCACAACCAGGCATAGTGGCACCACATGGAGGAGGCATTTGATTGGTGTTACATCAAATATGGTTATTGCCCTTTCATGGACGTAGTTCTTTGCATCTTATCTGAAAATACTGCCCAATAAATAGCATGGAATTCTGTTTATCCAGCTTGGCAAGATAAAGGTCTGAGTAGACGTTGCAAGGATTTAGAGCGATATTACCAGACCGCTTTCAGTATCCATGTGGGGAACATTAAACCACTCCTTTCTGTCTTCTTTCATCTCAGGAGTTTTGAATTGCTGCATATTTTTCACTTGAATCACTTTGTAAGTTTACCTTAAACTATTTCCTCTGAAAACAGTAATCCATATGGGATTATTGTTAATTTACTTATTTTTTTGAATGAGCTTACTGTACATGAGCCATGCCAGAGTGATTGCTGTCTGCTCTTTTGAGGCATTGTGGTGTTTTTCTCACGTAGTTTCCCAGCAGGTATTTTGTTGTTGGAACTGGGGTGTGTTTCGAGATTGCTGTATTCAAAATTTGAATAAAGCTGCTGAATTTTTTCTAGACTTTGCAGATTTATTATTTGGGGTAGTGCAGTCATCTTTGCTGGTATAATCGAATAGCTCCAGTGGTTGTCTTTGGTGAAAGGTATTTTGTGAGATGAAAAAAAAAAGGCATTTTTTTTAAGTCTCTTCATCCAAACTTTATTTTTTCCTGCTTCTGGTATGTTAAATCTGGGAGAGATTCCCTTCATAGTTATGCATAAATTAGGAAATGGTCTTCTAGTGTTCTGCTCTTTTCTTTTGTTGTATTTACATGGGCAGGGACAGAACTGTATTTTGTTTCTCATCAGATGCACTTTGACTTTACTATTCTTTCTGCAGTCCTCTGATCCAGTTTGGGAAACTCATAGCCTGCTCCTTTTAACTGGTTGCTGTTTGAAACAGTTTTGCAATTCTGGGACCAAAGATTTCTAGAATTGTGTTTTGAGTCTTTCTGGTCTGTGCTATATAATAAGGGCTTTGTGTCCTTTTAAATGTTTCTTTGCTTGTCTGTTTTTCTTGTTGGTCTTTCAGTAAACAAAGCACTACCTTGGTAAAGTAAATATAATCAGATTCTTGTGTTAGGAGTCAAGATAATTTTTATGCACTTGTAAAGACAAACATTTCACAATTAAAATGGATTTTTTTTTTCTTCCCTTAGCTTGTTTAGCTGCTTAAACAGATTTATGATTGCTTATGCTCTGTTTTTTTTATTTTTTGGGAAAAACAATCTCTTTTGAATGAAATCACTGCTTCAGGGGAAGAGAAAGGGATGAGGTGGCTTCCGCACTGGCTGGATCAGCAAAGTTCAATCTTCCAGGCAGTGGGATAAGGAGACTTTTTTTATTTTTTATTTTTATTTTTTCCAAGTAACTGGCACTTTTGCATGGGCTGAGCTGCTTGGCTCTGGGAGTTGCCAGTAGTTTTACTGTAGCTCTGATAAACCAGGTTGACTTCTCAGTGAGTGTCCTGATCTGGTTTATTGCCTTGTAACTCTATCATTCTTATTTGAACTTGCTTTCTTGCTTAGGTTTCTTCAAAAAGCAGCCCTGGTCGTTTTTCATGTAGCACTGTAGGGTGAGTGCTATGGTGTATGTTTGCCCAGCTCTTTCTCCATGTCACATCTTACAATTAACAAGGTCTGGATTGCTACCTTTTCAGAATTTTTTAAATTAGAGTCAGTTTGTGATGGGTAACACAACTTCTTTCAAGGCAACTGGATATCTTTAGTTTTTTCTTACTGTTGCCACAGACTCTTGATGGCCTCTCTAGCATGGCAGGAGTTGGCTGTGGGTCATGGTTAAGTGAAACATAGCGTTTGGCAGGATAAATAAAAGCCAGGCTCTTCAAAGCTAGTTCTCAATTGGTATAATCCTTAAGCAAAATACTTAAAAGTGAAAAATGCCACGTTTCCTTGCTGTGTGTGGTGATGTACTTTTTTTCTGTATGGTCCTGATCCATACAAGTGAAAACCTGGCAGTTGGTTGAAACCCGGATGAATGATGATGTTCTGGAGTATGAGTCCTTCAGTGGATTTCTTAGCGATACCTGGAAATTACCCCTAATTGTAGGAAGGTCGGCATTAGTTAGTAATAAAGATCTTTAGGCTGGTTTTAGAAAGCATTTGAAATAAAACCTCAAAGCTTCTCCATATAGGAGCATAATCTTGTTGAATTAACAAATAATCTAGGCTGACGTTAGTGTGGAGAAGTCAACATTTAATATTGTCTTTACTCTGATGGTGACGGGGTTGACACTGAAGATGTCCTGGAATATTATGGCCTGAATTCAAAGACAAGGCAATGAGAGGTTTCTGGCTCCTAGTGCAGGGCTTAAGCAGCAGTTGTTCTGTCATTAACCCCATGTGTGGTTCTTACTTAGAATTTCAGAATATTCTTGTGATATTTAAAGGTTTACAGTTACTGCCAGCACAGCTCTAGTCAAGTGGAGAAAATCAGTGTCTGAACTGACTCTTGCAGATACATTTACTAAACTTGTCTCTGTTTGGAAAAACAAAAATCCTTCTGTGACTACAGAAGGAGGTGTTGGGTTGCCGGCGTGGTGCTGCTCTTGGTGGAGCGGGGCTGTAGCTCTTGGTGCATCAAATACAAGAAGACAGAAAACGGGCCTCTCGGGCGAACAGTTACAAAGCAGAATTCCTTGGCTCAAGAGCACTGAAGCCAAAAGTTTCTTGGCGTTCTGACTGCATTCCTTTTCCAGTATATGCTCGGAATAACTCGGGACTTTTTGGAGCAGAAGTGGGACAAACGTTTGAATGTAGACATAGAAGTCTGTGCTCAGTTGAGCAGTTCAGCTTTGAAAATGCATTAGGTTGTGTTCAAAGCACTGTATGTTAGGGAGTTACAATCCTTTCTTCTGATTCAAATAATCCAAAAAGCCTATCTTGCTTAAATGAGAGCAGATGCTGGTTGTTGCTTGTTCATTTTGGATGTTAAGCTTGTGTTGGGAAAGAAAAGATTCGATGCAAGTAGCTATTCCAGCATTTGGCCTTTTTTAGTCCTTATTTATCACTTTGGTTTTGGTATTGATTTTGGCTTTGGAAAACAGACCTTAATGAAAGCCACAGTTCAGTGCTACGCCTTAAATTTTAAACAGTTTTTTTGTTCAGTTCTATCCTTAAAAGTATCTTTGCTTTGGGTTCCGGATGGGCCAAGATTTCTTTTCTGATTTTTAGTACAATAAACAAAACTGCCTTCTGAATTTGAGTTTGGTCTATTTCAGTTGCAGTTTTTAAACCTTCTACAAAGCTCCATGGTGGAACTATATCATGAAAGAGTGCATGGAGTTTAATGCAATGCCTTTGCTTTTTCTCAAACCCTATTATTGCTGCAACTGATTAAACATTTTTATATTCGACAGACTTTGGTATGTAACGTGTCTCAGTTATTAACATCAATTTTTCCCCCCCTGTGCCCATGGAACTTTGTTTTGCTGATGGAGGGTCACTGCTATTCCCTCTCATTGACAAGAAGCAAAAGCGGGGCAGCCAAAGACTTGGTTATAACTGGCTCCTGAGCTCAAGAAAAGCCCTGAAGTTTTGTAATAACAAATCTTTATGTTTGGTTCTGTCTGCAAAAAGAGTCTGTTTTGTGCAGAGTGGGACCATTTTGCTTTTTCATTTGAATTTATTGCCAAAAGTATATTTTTTTTCCCTTGGCTTCTGCGTATTTTCTTACTTCCTGCATCTGGTGATGGATCGTAAATCTTTAAAGCTGTTAATCAGACCTTTGCAATGAGTTTTTTTTTTTTTTAAAGCCACATTTTGCAACTCACAAATGAACAAAGTGACTTGTAGAAACTAGTTGTCTTCTAGATACTTCTCCGTTGGACTTTAGGAGACAAGTCATGCATTTTCAAATATTGCTTTGCAATTAGGAGACCTGACAACTGCATATTTTACTTAATATTCTCCTGGGGGAGTGTCTCCATTAGAGTTGTTGATGTTGCTGTACTGAAGCTAAGTCTCTGGACATCACTTGGTGCTGAGGATCATCTGTAGGTTAGTGGCACACAGTGACATCCCAATGATTCTTCCTTTGGTTACTGGCCTTTATTTATTTTTTTTTTATTTCAAGATTTCCTTAGTCCATATCAGATGAGATCTCAAGCAATGTATGTCATATTGCACCAGCTCCACTCTCTGGGTTTGAGGTCCGAAGTGTTAAATAAAAGATGAAGAGTGGGGAGGGCTAATCCTGATCAGGTGATGTGCTGGCTCCTCTGAGCCCAGCAGGCTGGGGACATGCTGAGGGTGGCACAGTTCCTTGAGGTGCTGCTTTGCTGGTAAATGCCCACTTTCCTCTTTTCACTTTCCAGTAAATATCTTTAAGGGATCTTAAAGATCAAGTTCCACCTCCTCTGCCCTGGGCAGGGACACCTCCCACCACACCAGGTTGCTCCAAGTCCCATCCTGTATGGTCTTGGACACCTCCAGGGATGAGGCAGCCACAGCTTCTCTGGGCAACCACCCTCACAACAAAGATTTTTTTTTTTTTCCCCTAATATTTAATCTAAATCTCCCCTATTTCAATTTAAAACTCTTACCCTCGTCCTATCCCTACACTCCCTGGTCAAGAGTCCCTCCTCATCTCTCCTGTAGCCCCCTTCAGGTACTAGAGTATGCATTTTTCCCACATGTGAAGTCTTGCACATGGGGAAAAAAACCCAACCAAACAAAAGGTAGGTGGGTGTAAATCTACATTGGCACGATTTACCTGCAAGGAAATATCTGTTCCAGTGAAAGGTGATAATGTAATAAAGGTGGAAAATTCTGAAATATACACTGCTATCTGGGGGGATGAGATGGCAGTTAAATATTAACATCCATAAAAGCACAGAGCTATTGTAAATAGAGTGCAGAATGAAACCTTTCCTCATGTCAGCGTCCTGTGGCGTGGGAAACATTCATCCATAGTTGCTAGAATCCTCACGGCAGTGAATGTACGATAGTTCTCTTGTGATGATGCTTCTTGTCGGCTTTTCTTCTCTACCTGAGCTCCTCTCACCCCTTCTTCTTTTGAAAATGCTGGATCTCCACCAGTCAGTGCTTGGGCCTTGTGTCCTGCTCTTCCACTTGTGCAGCTCTGCTTCTAAATACCCTGTGCTTAGTGAGTATAATTATTTTCTCTTATTTCTCCAAAAGGTACAGCCAGCATCTCCTGCAATATGTTTTAAAATGGCTTAGGGAACAGGTAATAATAATGATGAAAGAACTAGCCAGGCTTTGAGAATCGTGCTGATCAAAATCATGCTTGGCAGTATTCTAGTAATAATAAGCAAAATCCTTTGAAGCTCATCTAATGTAAAGTACATGTCAAGATATTCTGACATATATGGCTTTTTTAACTACTGAACCAGATTTCAAAGGATTGAATTTTATAACAAGATTCAAGGTTTCGTGTGTCTAATTCTAACCCAGTAAAACTTAAAATTTTCTAACTCATCAATACATACTTCATTGTCAGAGTGATCATGAGACATGTGCCATCACTGGCTGTCCTGGAGTGGCTTACTGTTGCTATGTAATGGACCTTTGTTATGGTAGGACAAAGACTTAGTGATAAATTGGTCATAAAAAGTGGTTTGGAATATTACTTTACTGTCAGTGAAGTCACTGTGTACTCAGTAATGTCTCCTTACAACACCTGCAATATGAGAGAGATTCAGAGTTCCTGGTTACAGCTGTAGCACTACACTGAGAGAAACAAGCAACAAACTGGAAGATGACTGCAATTAATTAGCTATGCTTTGTAGAAGAAGGAAAAAGAATAATGAACAATATTGACATTGGAATACTGCCATCAAAAGGTGTGGCTGCTCAGAAGAGTATGATCAGCTGCCCTTCCTTTGCTGCTGAGAGCAGTTGGATCAGCTAAAGTGTGAAAGATAACTTATTTTGTTGTTTGAAATCTTGTTTTGATAGACTTTGTGAGCAGTTGTTAGAGGACATGAGGAGTAAATAAGTTAGCTGACTCCACAAGTGTGGAAATTTCACTGTAATAAAATCCTGGTTTAGTCTGCAGCAAAAACATCGTTGGAAGGTGCAGGTATTTAAAAAAACATCTGAACCAACAACAAAATTATACAGAAGTCCATACATACACTAAATACTGGGTATTTACATACTGGAAAGATACCTAAATATTCTGAGAAAGCTCCTGCTTGTACATTATATGGCAGTACCTTCAGGATATCTGGTCTGGGCGCGTCCACTGGACTTTGAAAGCAAAGGTGACTTAGTGCAAGATGATCCTGGTTGTGCACTTGTTAGTTCTTTGGAATAGTCAGTGATATGAAGACTGTACGGGCAGCAAAACCTATGAATTGATACCGAGTCTGGTATTTCAGTATTTGTGAGCATGTGTAGGTGTAGTCCTGCCTTCTAATGAGTTCTCTGTTCTCTCTGCAGGCTGGCAGTGATGGTGAAAGCATAGGAAACTGCCCTTTTTCACAGAGGCTGTTCATGATTCTTTGGCTGAAGGGAGTGGTGTTCAGCGTCACGACAGTTGACCTGAAGAGGTAAGAAATACTCAGCTTATCTGATAAGCAAGGGTGTAGTACACTTGGTGTAGCAAATGTTTGTTTGGGGCTTCTAGATCTTGCACGGCTTATTTTCTGAAATGAAAAGGAAAATCTGTCCTGCTAAATACTAAGAGTCAACCTTAGTGTAAATGGTGAATCCATTGATGGTTGTTTATAAATATCTGTGAGCAAAAATAATTGGTCTGATAAATTGTCTTGAATTTGTAAAATAATGCACTTGTGTAAAGCTCATAGTTGATGTGAAGTCTCTTATAACTGAATACTGAACCCTACTGACTTCACCCCAGGTGTTGCAAGTGAAGACTCCTGGATGGGTTTTTTTATATCAATCAGTCTTTGACCAAGCCTCCAGTGATGATAACTGTCACAAATAATGGGCAACCTACTCTTCTTTTTAAAGTTTTCAAGATAATACTGCTTATTATGCAATAAGAATAAAAACATTGTGAAAATATTTGTCCATGGGCTAAATACCTGTCCATGAGTGAAACGAGTGGGAAGAAAATGTAAAGTATTCATTCTCCATCTAGGAGAGGAATAGCTTTGTGGGTAAGAGGGGTGAGATGTGAATCCAGGAGACTTAATTTGGTGGAGTGTACTTTAGAAGTGGTGCTGCTAAATTCAGCAGAGGCCTTGTGTTTGTTTTTGGTGTGAAGTAATGTTTTCACAGCACTAATGTAACATAAGGTTAGTCGCTGAGCTCTCTGGAGAGAGGAGAGACTGCCAGCGCTTACAAACCTTCTTTTCAGAAACAAAGCCAATAGAAACATGCAGTGTTCTCCAACGAATCAAAGTGTAAAATGTGTAAGAAAGAAATCACCCTGCAGGATTTAACCTCCTCTTGTTTGGTTTTGATTTTGATTTGAGGTTTGACTTGTTTTGATTTTTAAAAATCAATAAAGTTGCTGCTTCAGTGCTGGTGTTAAGTATTTCCATGTGTAGTAAGGCCAAGGCCTACCACTCAGAGGGGAAGAAAGTGACTTTTTTGTCAACAGGGTGTGCATTTGTAGCAGCTCAAAGGTTTTCTCTGGCCAGTCTGAGATTTTACTGCAAGTAGAATTGTTGCTGCCAGCACAGAGAAACCAACTATCTCCTGTCTTCTGTTTAGCACTGCGTGTGGTTTGTGGAAACCTCAGGAGCTGTGTGTGCATCCTCTTTGTAGTTTGGGACTTGGTGGTGTTATTTAACCTATTGCAGTTATTGGAGTGGAGTTGGGGGATGAGAAGAAGGTTGAAAGAGATATTTTTGTACTTTGTGAGCGTTTTTCCTGCTGAAGCAGTCTGAGAGGTACCATTAAAATGCCAAAGGTGCCTGATGAATTGGCTTTATTTGTGTCCCTTTGGCAACTTCGAGTTAATTGGATGGAGGAAGGGGATGTAAGACTAACTTTTAGAATATAAATTGGTTGCAGATGTTTAAAATTGTCCTTTCTTCCACAAGAAAAGCTTTCTTTCAGTGGTTTTTTTTATACTGAGGAGGGGAAGACATAAAATAAGTGCAAATTAAAAATACATGGGAGTAGATGAAATGAACTCTACTTTTTTTATTGTACACTGAATGTATTTTCTGGTGAAGGAAAAGGATGACTAATTCAAATTAGACTAAGTGTTGATAGAAACTTAGTTACCTTTAAGCTTTTATTTAGAACTTAATAAATAAAAATTTTGCATTCTGGATTGTCTAATACTTAGTTGTAGAATAGCAGAGCTGCAGAAAGTCGCATTCAGTGAACTGTTCAATTCTTTCTGTGCCTGTTAAAGACACAAAGCTTGTTGAAGAGCTGGGCAGTGATGGTTTTAAGCACCTGAATTTATTTTATTAGCCAGAGAAAGAAAAAAGGATTTCCTTGCAAACCAACCACCCTTCTCCCTCACAGCCTCATTTCTGCACAAGAGCAGGGCGAGCTCTGTCTGTTTGTCAAGCTTAAAAGGTCATGGTTGGGTACAGAAGTTCACAAGTAACTGGGGACACAGGAAAAACTGAGTCTGATTTGTCTGATTTTGGTGTGTGTGATTTTTTTCCCTTCCATAATTGCATCGGATATCATACTGTGCTAACAAAAGAACGTTTTGCAGTTCTCAGTTCCATTCTTAAAGCACAAAACTATGCACACAGGCAAACGAAGTGGGATGGACCGCCCTTTCAGGGGATTCGTGCACTTCTTGCCTCTGGTCAGTCAGACAGAGGCTTTATTCTTTCCCTTTTCAGAGGCAGCGTTTCAGCGCTCAGAGATTTGACGTGTTTTGGGGACTGGAGCAGAATTGCAGTACATAAACCATTTGCTGGGCTCCTGACACCATTCAGGGCCAGCCTGCCTTCAGTTAACTTTTGAAATCCTATTTTAAACATCTTTATTGTGTGGTTTTATAATTATGTTGACAGACGAAGATTAAATAAAGAGATTAGTAAATATTAAAGACTGCCCAGAGGTGAAGGCAACTTCAGCAGTGTCAAATACTGCTTGGGAACTAGAGGCAGGGGTTTTTTTTGTTGCTGATGTCCTTTTGTTTTTTCTTCCACATGACTCTTGAGACACTCACTGCAGTACTTGAGTAATTTATAAATCACTCTAGAGTGTGTTACATTTGGGGGCAGACTTTTGTCTGATCTTCAAGAGATTATTTGAACGCAAATTGTTATTCTGGTTTGTGGCAAAGCCGTGAAATGTTTATACCTTAATTCTGGTGTTACAGAGCCTGCCCAATTCATTAACTACTGACAGTCAGATAGTTAGGGACCTGGCCCTGCCTCCAGACACCCCAGTAGACTTTGGGGCAGGTACTGGCTATGATGGAAATGTTTTGAGTGGTTATAGACACTTCGGGCTTGTTTTTAAAGAAGTTGTCCAGCTTTATCTCGGAAGTAAACGTCACTGTAATATTTAATTGCTGCCTTGTTTGACTGTTAAAGTTGTACTCTGAGCCTTTTAAGGACATTCCTGTGTACTTGTGGCTCTCTAAAGGCTGTAGCTTGTATGTGGTAAACCAGGGTTTGTTTATCATCCACTGGCAAGAGCAGCAAACTGGAAGTCAAACCCTGTATTATGTTTGCACTTTGGCTGTGGGATGTTAATCTCTGCTTGCTTTTTCTTGGAGGATACAGGTGGTCTGGCTGTAGTGGGAAGAGGGGGGTAATAAAATGCTCTGGGATCCCCGAGATGCACTTTGATTCTCTGGAAAACTTTTTTGGTTAGTTCATTGGACTGGTCTGTTTCTGAAGTGAAATCTTTCCTTTGATAGCATTACTGCAAATCCGGTGGTCTTGCCTCTGTTTGTTTTTAAATAACATTCCTTTTGAGGAATTTTATCTAGCCAACATGCGAAATTGGAAGTGAGCCACGATGACTTCCTGCAATTGTTGTGGGTTACAAAGCTGTATTTAAATGAAGTGTTAAGCTCCTTAAAGCATTAACCAATGACAGACTTTAAATCCTGAGAGTAAGAGGGCAATGGCAACTATTAATGAGAAATAACTTCTCAGAAGCTTAAAAATGGTTAAGTTATTGTGTAAGAGTTCTGTCACCTGGCTAAAAGCAGAGTGTTTGATGTTTTTAAGTGTGAAAATCAGTTTTCTCGTTCAGTTTTCCATATAGTGCCAAGTGCTCGGATCTGTTTAAGTGTGCTCTGGCACTATGAACCCTTGGTGTTTGCCCTGTGGAAAATGCTCAGCAATGGGCAGGACAATGTGAAATTCCAGCAGGGGTTCTTAATTTGAAAAGCAACATTTTCAGAGGTTGAACTTGTAAACTCTGCTTAGTTTCCCAAGCCTGAGTGCTCTCCCTGAAAATGCTGGATTCTCCTCCTACCTGTATGACCATTACTAACCCAGTTTCGCCTCCAGTCCATTTGGGAGTCTTTCTTCAACCAGTATCCAGTAAATCCAGTTGTGATGCCTACTGCTGGCTCAGAAATCTGGCTGTGTTGTACAAAGTACAACCCCAGTGCAAGGGTTAGGGTCCTGCTTGGATTTGGTCAAACAGTAACAGAGGGGCAACTTTATCTTGGCAAACTTTCTGCTGACCGAGGTTGGTTTGCTGTTCCTCACCCAGCACAAAGCCTGCAGAAGGTGCTGGGCATCTCGGAGCCCGTGGTCTGGTCAGCAAGACTCTAGTTGTACAGTCATACTGCATCTGGACCATGGATGCCATTGAATACTGGTACACAGGGATGGACTGAGAAACCAGGAATTGCAGGCTGTCCTCTAAAGCCTGGAGAGATTCCTCAAGACGTTAGACGGCGTCCTTCTGAGCAGTCATCCTGGACTGTAGTCAATAGTTTCATCAGAGGGAAGCTGTAAGTGCTGCTACTGAAGAAGTGCCAAGCAGTGCTGTAATTTCATTTCTGCTTGCGCCGAGACGGTTGCACCAGCCTGGGACTAACTAATGCTGTCATGATTTACTGGGGAAAAAAATTGGCTGCAGCTTTTTAGATGATGCTTTGGATTTTATAACTTGTAATGAATCCACATCTTGTTATTGACTTCAGCTTTGCATCTGAATCTGCTGATGAGGCAGATGGGAGAGCTTTACATTAAAGGCATTTTGGGGTGAATGTCTCTGTGCAGCTGACACAGGCTTCTAAAGAAATCCCTGCGGTGCTGTTCCTTGTCAGCACAGCATCAAGGCACGGCTGGAGGAGAGAGAAGCCAATGGCTTATAAAATAGATTGGTTTAGCTTGATAAGGGTTAGTATGAAAGGAGCTGGAGTGAGTAGGGAGAGGTACTGCCAAAACTGACTTAAGATTTAGCCATGTCTGAGTATTTTAACTTAATTCTGTTTCTCTTGTGGCTAGTTTAACTAATGCAGGGGGTCCACTCCTCCCTTCACCAGAGTGTGCTGCTCTTGTAAATAGTTTTGTCCCTGGAGAAAACTTTAAGCATCGTTTTTTAAAATGTGATGTTTAAGCATCTGTCAGCTTGTCTAGAACCAGATCCTGTGTGTGTATCAGTAGTGGTTTATACCCACTGCTCTATCTCAGACTTGCTTGTTTCCAGAGAAGCTCTGTGTAAAAGGGGAGGATTATCGCTGATCACAGATTACGCTATATATAAACTCTGTACTGCAGGTCTTGGGAAAGAGAGAGAATATGGTGTATATGTATCCCCCCCACTAATCAACATTATATTGACTGAGAAAGAACCAGTTCGTTCAAAGTATTTGAAATTAATTATTATCAAGTATGTATTCAAAGTGCTAATCAAGCTGTAAACTCACTTTTTAAAAAAGAAAGCCAGTGATGTCTTTTTAAACCTTCAAGGACGTGAAAACCTCAGGCAGTGCTTCTGTGATTGTAGCAATGAAAGCTGGAGTCATGGATGTCCCGTGCCTTACTTCTGTACTGGTTTGTATTTCACCCTAGAAAACCAGCAGACCTTCAAAATTTGGCTCCAGGCACTCATCCACCCTTCATCACCTACAACGGTGAAGTGAGAACAGACGTGAATAAGATTGAAGAGTTCCTGGAAGATATTTTGGCTCCACCCAAGTAAGCATGAAGATTATAATTTCTCACTTTAGATTATGCAGAGTGTTCTCAGAGGGGTTTTTTGCAGCAATTAAGATGTTCTTCAGCATCAAGAAACTGAAGATGATCTTTAAGGTCCCTTCCAACTCTGACCATTCTATGATTCTATGTTGAAAATAGCTTGGAGTTCTTGCTTGTCCCTCCAGCTCCCTCATCTGTGTAGTAAGAAGTGCTTCGCTGTTCCTTGGAAAAGTGATTAAGAAGTGTTTGGTTTAAAAATCTTAATTTAAATGAAAGTGTGTTATATTACACTTTAGAAGGAAATTTTCCACGTTAATCTGAAAATGGATAAATTGGCAAATGTACACTGATGTAGAATTTTAGTGTTTTTTTTTCTAAAGGGCTGTTTCGTGGTCGTTAATATGAGTGTCATTCTGCTAAATGTGCTGTAGATCATCTCCTTTCTGCTTTATAGGTACCTGAAACTTTCACCAAAGCATCCAGAATCAAACACTGCTGGGATGGATATATTTGCCAAATTTTCTGCATTTATCAAAAATTCTAGACCAGAAGCTAATGAAGGTGAGTTCCTTGGGGGGCCGGTAGTTGTGCCGAGTTTGTGTTGCACCCCAGGGGTTGAATTTCCACGTGTTCACTGCGAGGCTATTCTGTGCACTTTGTTACCTGACCTTTGTAGGATTGAGGGCTCCCATTTGGAATTCCCAGTTCAGTTTAGCTTGTGTTGCTTTATGTAAAAAGGATTAAGACCTTTATGTGGAGCAAACATAGTAGATGGAAGCAGAGAGATCAATGAGATGAAGAAGTCACAATTAGACCTTTAAATAGTTTGGTACGGATCTTTTGTCCTCGGTGTGCTTGGAGGGAAAACTCAAGCCAGGGAATGAGGATGCCTTTCTGCTGTGTTTCAAGTGGAGAGAGGCAAAATAGTTGTAAACTGTGAGAAATGCATCTCTGTTTTGTGGGGTGTGCTGCCCTCTGCTGCTGCGTTTAGTCCTGGCTGTCAGCTGAGCATGTGATGTTAAACAGATTACCTTTAAATGAATATAAACCCTGGCATAGCTGAATTCTAATTAGCTTAAGCCAGTTAGGAATAGTCTTAAGAAACTGACATAAGCCACTTTTCAAACCGAAAATAAACACTCGTGGACAATCTTAGAGTATTTGAAATTAGTGCAGGCTCGTGTATGAGCCAGACTTTCAATAACCTGCCTCTGTGTGGTGTTCAAAGGGATTCTAGTTTGGTTTCGGTGTTACTAGTGACCACGAAGGCAGCTCCAGCAGTAGTGCTGCCACAAAAATTGTACGAGGGTTAAAAAATCCTTCAGTATACAGCACGTTCTGGGTAGTACAGTGATGGGGATTTTGTTTTTCAGCTCTGATCCTAATATCAGTATTCTAAACGATAACATGCTTTGAAATTTGCAAACTGTGGTTTGGCTTTCTTTTTTGTTCTTAAAACTGTTCCTTCCTCTGTAGCCTTAGAACGTGGCCTCTTGAAAACCCTCCAGAAACTGGATGAGTATCTGAACTCTCCTCTTCCCGATGAAATAGATGAAAACAGCATGGAGGATATTACAGTTTCTACCCGCAAGTTTCTGGATGGCAATGAGATGACATTAGCAGACTGCAACTTGCTCCCCAAACTACACATTGTCAAGGTAAATGCCTGGCCTGGTGTTACAGGATAACGAGGTTCAAAATGCATGTGGGTTATGACATTCTGGAGTCCAACTAATTTCATCTGTTTATAAGCTCCTGTGTAAGTTCAACTACAGTATTAACATTGTCTAAGATGTGGGTGATTCCCAAATTAGGGGTCTTTAGGGATAGAGGAGTTGAATTCAGCGGAGCCTTTAGGAAAGCTGGGTGTCAGATGATAAAATGGCACAAGCTGAAACCAACTTTTCTGCACTGACCAGTGTGGTCACAGGAGGAAGTTGCAACCCTTAAAAGAACGAGGCAGGAGGAGGAAGGTGAGCATCATGCAGCAGTTAATGTTTGAAGCGAATGTCTTCTCATGGCTGTCAAGAAAACTGCTCCATTAGCCACAAAGCAAATTACAAATTTTAATACAAGGATTGTATTAAAAAAAAAATATCAGAAGACTAGAAAGAGGTAACCTGGGATAACTAGAGGAGTGAAGATGGGCCTGTATAAACCTGGTTTGATTTCAGTCTCCTCTGATTGTCAGTTTTGTACTGCAGATGGAGCCACAGATTAAGTTTCTGCCTGGGTGCAGAAGCCTCTCCTTTGGTGAGGACAATAACCAGCTGGAGCAAGAGAGTGCTGCCAGGCACAGCCCGGAGGGGACGCTTCTGCTGACTATAGCAGTGTCTCTGAGCTTAAACAAGAGAGTGACAAGGGCTAGAAAAGTGGTTGAAGGATGTAAATTCACAATCTAATTATTTTTGTTGTAGGTGGTGGCCAAAAAATACCGCAACTTTGAGATTCCCAAGGAAATGACAGGGATTTGGAGATACCTGACGAATGCTTACAGCAGGGATGAATTCACCAACACCTGTCCTGGAGACAAAGAAATCGAAATAGCGTACAGTGATGTAGCCAAGAGACTCACTAAATAACCAGCACCTGCAAAAGAGATGACTTCTTGCATATTCCATAACAATGCTTCTAACAGACTGCTCTTTTCATATAAGATAGCAATTTTTTTTGCATGAACTTGCAGTTATTCAAAATGATGGTGGATAGACCAGGTACAGTAATTACCTAAAGTTTGCAGACTTAATTACAGGCTTGTTTTTCCTTACCTCCTTTCACAGCAAGTTTTGAATATCATTAATGCAGTTATGTTAATGTTGCACTGGGGTAGCTCTGGATTCTTCAGTCTGAAGAGTTATCTTGCCCCTATAACTTTTCTTTGCAAACGTTTGGTCCCTGTCTACGAATTGGTTTAGGATCCTGTCTTGCTATATGGTACAAGGAATATTTATGTATTTTGGAATTTACTGCTTTTCCAGAAGGTCTGTACACAATTGTATCTGTGACACAGTGAACTGTACCTGCTCGTCTATCCTATTTACCTATAGAAGGGAACTTATTATCCAAAAGAGCCATTTGCAGAATGTTTGGCAACGCTTTTCAAAATAATTTCACTTGGATTTGAAATCATAGTAATGGTTGAGAATGGACTCAGATGTGTATTTGGGATTTAAATGAGCTCAGATGTCAGGGAAGCCTGAATCCAGGCTGGAGCGCTGTAGCAGGAAGTTCACAGTTCAGAGTTAGTATTTGGTTGTGGTTTTCAAGAACTTGGTGAAATTTAAAAAAAACACTCTTTTTTTTTTTTTAAAATTGGCAACCTGTGTTTGTCCCAAACTCTGAGTTGCAGTGAACAAATCATTGTCAGGATGCCCTCCAACGTCACAAAACCAGAAGAAGAACTGGATGCTTGCCATCTGTTCACCTTAAAAATCGCAAGTGGCTTCCTTTTTGGTAGTT
This sequence comes from Thinocorus orbignyianus, assembly GCA_013400375.1. Taxonomy (NCBI): domain Eukaryota; kingdom Metazoa; phylum Chordata; class Aves; order Ciconiiformes; family Thinocoridae; genus Thinocorus; species Thinocorus orbignyianus. Next base: position 307,608 of record VXBW01004872.1, read on the forward strand.
AAGAGCCTTTTTGTTTTGTATAGGTCTTTCTGGTGACATTTACTTACAAAAATCTGTACTGTCATAAGCAAAGTACCTGTAAACATTAGCGTCCTGGTTGATAAACAGCTACTGTACCCAGTGAATAGCAGTGCAATGATTAGTGATGCCAGACCCACCACCAAGAGCTGTTCAAGTGGGAGTCTTTCTGGGAACTTTTTCAAGCTGTTTCTTTCCTGAAGAAAGCTAAAGTGACCTTTAAAGATAACATTTGCCTTAAATTATAGCATGGTTTTTTTTTTGTTTTCACCCCAAAAGGGAATCTGTTAATTGCTCTTGTAAAGAAATGGTGTGTGAAGTCCAGTCCTTTCCGTTGGATTTCTCCTAATTGCTTGTCTGTGCACCTGGACTGCAGTTTTGTGTAATCATAATCATTGCACTACTAGACAGAATCTTTTTACAGCAACACTGAGGAATAGCACTACAATTTTTTTAAAAGCAATTTTCAAATATTTCTAAACCCAGGGAATAGTTTTCTTGTTTAAGATTTAATGATTTTGATGCATGAAGTAAACTGATAGGTTATTTTTAAGAGACCATCACAAACAACTCCAAAGAATGCTAGACTTATATGCCTATTTTTTTGTAAAGATACTTTTATATTTAACTGATTTTAGAAGCTGGAAAGTGCTATTCCTGGTAGGTTGTTCTTGGAATATTTAACATTCTGTAATAACATGGAAATGCTCACATAAACACTTTTATACACTAATTTTTTTGGTAAGCACTGGCTTTATGAAAACCAGCCTGACTTTTTCTAAGCATCCTGCTTTTGCTACTTTATATACCCACGAAGTTAGTTTGACACAGAAGAGGTAGATACAAGATCCATATTTGTATTCATGGCTTGTGGTGCCTTGTCTTGCCTTCCTAGAGCTAGAATTCCAGTATAAAAGACAGTTAGCAATCCTGTTACACGTCTTTTGGAGACAACCACAGACACACTTAAACCCTCTTACCATTTTTTTTACAGGGGTGTTTAGGCACAGAAAGAAAATTCCACATTTCATGAACATTTTCCCGGTTAGGAAAAACATAACTGTAGCCTTTGAATAATTACTGTATCCTAATGTCACGTTCTCATCCCGAATAAAGTTTCTCAGCCATAATAATCCTCTGCAGGGGTTCAGTCTTTGCTACAACGTGACATCTAGAAAAACGACTGACTTCCTTTTTTGTTAGATAACAACATTTTTAGTGACACTTAGGGTAAAACCAAACAGACAAAGCCAACACTCACTGGTTTGGTGCTCTTTGCCATCCTGTAGCTAGTTAACCTTGAAAAAATAAAAATACAGGGAGAAGCAACGTGATTGTGGGCAAAGCTTCGTTAAGGTTTAAATTCTACTTTAAAAGCTAGATCGGGATGGCCCTTGGAAGTTGTCTGAGGTTGCAGTAATGGGGCCTCACTCCTTTTAAAAGCAAATTAGCCCTTGCAGTGCACACTGGAGCACAGCAGGCAATGTATGTGCATAAGAGCATGGAAACACCTCGGTGCCCTTCCCTGGGCGCGCGCTGCCTGCCTGTCGGTGCGCCCAGCTCCTTAAAATCCCAGGCGTGTTGTCTTTGACTAGATAATATATTCTCTCTACTTTGTAGGCAATCTTCAGAAATTGTAATACCTTGTATTCAGCATTAAGTATTCTAATGATCGTGTCTTGAAAGCTTGTAAACAAAGGTAAAGCTCTTGCTCTAACTAATGGATTTCTTATCTCAGTCCAGCCTTTCCCTTATAGGTGTAATTCAAATGAGGACCAGGTTAGCGATTCCGAAGGCGCTTCCCGCCTCAGAGCTCTTAACTGTCCTGTGTGAAAGGAGTTGGGATCTTTTAGGCTTCCTTCTGTGGGGTTGTGTTGTGGCAGAAGCTGCCAGGCTCTGGCTGGCTCCAGCTGAGGAATCTCACGGCGAAGGGAGCAGCTTCCACCTCCGTGGGGTGATCCCTGCGGAGCAGCCGAGCGGAGCCGGGGAGGTGTGTAAAAGCCGTAGCGTCTGGTGTGGGTAGAGCACTTTCATCTGGCCCCAATCACCAGCTCTACATTAATTAAAAAAAGCCCTTTCATAACTATGTAAATTCTTGACTTCTGTCAACTTGTTTACAATCTGATCTTTAAATGCATTTTTAATTTCATCAAACAGCAATTAATCTACCCCCCTGTTTAAATTTAAAATGATGCTTCTAGCCCCTGCTTCAATTCAAAAACAGCAGTTACCCTTTCAAGTAGGCATTCCAGTTTGCAAGTTGGTGGCATGTATTAGCATGCTGAATCACCTACTTTCTTCTCAAGCTGAAATATGCTTAAATTCCCATTAAAACAGGTGACTTGTGTATTTCCTGGACATAAAGGGAAAACCCATCATCTTCACCCGGGTTTTGTGTGGGAGAACAGATTATACTATATGCATGATTTTATGTTTATTTCTTTTTTTTTCCCCTCTTAACAAAGCTTTCCTTCTTGAGGAGATTCCTTCTGTGTAAGAGCTGCCTGTTGAAGGAGAGGCATGTGAATTCTGAAATCATTCCATGCACTCCAGAGCTTTCCCATCCATCTGCTGGTCCCTGCTGCTCTCTGTAAGTGTCCCCCACAGACGGTCACGGCCACGGAGCTCCTTCGTTTGCATTTTCCCATAAAAATTGGCATTTTTTTTTTCCTGCAGTGGGCATGTCTAAACTCATTGAGAGTTGCGTGTAGTTCCATGATAAGAGAGATGTAATCAAGTTTTTTTTTTATGCTAAAGTAGCAAATTAGCATTTGGTATCAAAGGAACACAGACATGAATAAATTGAGGACGCTCGAGCCAAACCCACTGATGCCTATCTCCATGTAGAACAAAAAGTGGCCAAGTACAGTCAACTTTTTTTATACTCTTTGCCACTCAGAGCAGTATCTGAACGCCTCCAATTAATATTTTCAGGAGGAGGCTTTATCCCAAGTGAAAAATATTTAATCTGCCTCAGAACCTGTGCCACCAACTCTTACTTTTTTTTGGTTTTTGGAGGGGCTGGGAGCGGGGAGAGATGGGAGAAGAGTGGAGCAGAACATCAGGAGCAGGCAGGACATCAAGAATTGGAGCATTGTTTGCAGAAATACTTGAAGAGTTGATACAATTTATTGTAGTTTGCTTATGTCTTTCACTCTCTGGAACATCTTTTACAGATATACCAGTATATTGCTGGCAGCTATTGTTAAAAATAAAATTATATTTTCACTACCAAGCAGATCTTTCTCTTATTTCTGAAGACTGACCGTTCTGGCGTGTGTAAGCTCTGATTTGAAGGTGCTGTGGAAAACCGAAGAACAAATCCTGGTAGTTGTTATATTCTCAATTTTTGGCCTTTTGGGTTGTTTTCTTTTTCAGTGACGGTGTGATTTAAGGCAGAATACCTGTTGTTTCTGACACTGTAGCTGGCTGTTGTGCCCCTTAAAGTTCAGAACTTTCTTAAAATAAAGAACAGGTTGGAAAATAATGACTTGTCCTACAGAAATGATGAAAAGTGGCTGGTTGTTGTTTTTATTTATTTCCAGATTTTGAGTAGAAACTCTAAAGAACAGAAGTTTTGGTAGTTTGTTTGTGGAATACTAGGTTTGCAGAGTTAAACTGTGAAAATTTCTCAAGTTTGGTTCAGCTTGTTCCCCCCTCCCCAGCTTATCCACTAAACACCCATTTCTAGAGTTGAGACTGGATTCATCCCGCGTACAGAGTTAACGGATTTTCACCCTCGGTGCTCTTAGTCTGAGTTTCAGCCCTGTTTCTGTACTGTACTGTGCTTTCAAAGAAGGCTCAACAAGCCAAGGTAAACACCCTACACCCTTTTTTTTTAATTCTGAATATGTTAATGAGGTACAAGGTCTTCAGAGCAAAGCCCACCAAGCCACTAGTGGAAGTTTTCTTCCAGACTTCCCAAGCGTTATCGTGTCAATCTCGTGTGTGTCTTGGGAGTGTTTGAGGTGCATCCGGGGTCTGATTTGTGTTTTTTTTGAAAGGAAATTTGTGGAATCCAGAAGACATTCCTGGAGCCTGTAATCTGGGTTGCCATCAGCTGAGCTGCGAGCACGTGCAGGAGAGTAAGAGACGTGCTTGGGGTAATCACCAAATCCAGCCATTAAACCCTGGGTGGAGGATTTTGTACTTTTTTTCACTGGATTATTTTATTGATTGTGAGGTCTGTGATCAGTTTTGTTTTGAGTTTGGTCACAAATTTCCATGAAATGCAACAGGGTGGAGGAGAAGGGGGGGGGTGTAACACCCTCCTGATGTGAAGAACACACTGAAAGGGAGGAACATGGAGCTGTGAGGATGGGGCTGCTCCTGTGGGACAAAGGCAGTGGGATATTTTTGTATAATCATGATGTGCTTCGAGATCTGTTCTTAACTAAGTAATAACCTTGCTATTTTTTGCTAGATTTTGTTAAAAACAGCTCAGGTGCCTGCCCAGTCTGGAGTGTGAGATTCCTCCTGGACGTCCAGCAAGAAAGAGCTGGATTTTGGCTTCAGTGGAAGCTCTGGAGCCCACTCCAACCAGTTCCATGTGGCTGCTGACTGTGAGTGATGGGAGGCATTAAAAGAGTTTGAGGGGAGCTGGGGGAGGCTGAATGTGACCACCGTGTCCTCCCCTTTCTCAGGGACGGCTGGGATCCGAATCATTCCAGACTTGGCTTGATTCCTGGTTTCACAGCTCTTGGTTTAACCCTCCAAAAATGCTGCCGTGTTCCTCAGGAAAACCAGTCTGGGGATTTGTAATGGACTGGGGTGGTTTGGGCTCTGGATTAGCCCCGACTGTGATAAGCAGGGATTGTGAAAGGAGTTGGGATCCTTTCACCTCAGCCATGAGGGCAGAGAAGAACCATCCCAGAGCTGCAGTGACTGTTGTGAAGTGTCACCCTTCTCCTGTGTCCTGGCCACCCCCCGACATCAATGTGCTTTACCTACACCCCAGTTTGATTTAATTGATTGGGTTTTTTTCCCCTCTCCATTTGTGCTCTGCCCTATTCCCATGGGCCTAACCACGTCCTGGCAATTGCTGCCAGTCTCTGGTGCCAAGCCAGGGGAGATCCCGTCATCTTCAGCTCTGGTGTTCACCTCGAGATGTGTTTTTCATGGCATTGGCCTTGGAAGTATGAGCGCCTTGTTTGGAAATACTCTTTTAGATATTTAGATTTCACCAAGAAGTTCCTAGAAATAACCTTAGCCTTCAGTTCGCCCTGTGCAAAAAATGGAACAATGCTTTTGTGCCCGTTTCAGAGGATGGATCTGATTTGCCTTGGTTCATTCCTTCAGCAATTAGCAAGCTTTAGAAGAGCTCTGGTTTTCTTACTCCAAAGAGGCTAAAACATGATATTTGCCAGAAGCTTCAGTAGTATTAATTGTGCTGTGGAAATCCCAGAAACAATTTCCTAATTACTTCCTCAGCTCAGTTTTCCCGTAAATAGCAAAATAACAGTAGCTGAAGGGCTGAGGAGACCCTGCAAGTGTCTCTCTCCGGTACTTGCTGGTGCAGGAATAAAGCAATTTGTCAGAGGGTAGTCGAGAGTTTTATGGAAGGAAAAAGAAACCTGGACAAACCTTTGTATTGGGTGGGATGGAACAGGAACTCATTTGACGTGGTTGCCTGAGGGCTTTTGGACACTGGTTACAAGGAAAGCTGAGGATGAGCTGAATGTCTAAACATTCCTGCTGTCTCTGAAAGTCTCTCTGGGAGAAAGGGTGGATGTAGTGAGTCATGAGTCAAGAATACAGTTAACTGCAGTTCCCAAACTCCTTTCAGTGGATCACGGGCTGTCCAGGAGGCCAAGGAGAACCTTTGATGGGCTTAGATGAAGCAGGGGGTAGCGTGAACCGAGGGTTGAATGGTCCACAGGGAGCTGACTGACCTTTTAATCACAAATTAGAAGGAGCTGCTGCTCCAGGGCCTTACTTTCTTCACTGAACTAATTCTGCAAAAGCAGGGTTCACCTTGAGTCGTTCCCACCCAAGTCTCCTGAGGTCTGTTGGGAAAGTGGTGAGACTTAAAGCAGTTTCATCTCCAATGGGAGAAACGCAGCAGTGCGGGCGACCACCAAGCGCTTCAGTCTGGGTTAGTCTTTTTCCAAGACTGCCAAAAGCGTGGTGGCTGAGCCTGGGGTCGTGATCCCGCTGGTCAAAAGCAACCAAGAGGTTGGGGGGCGGTGGTTAAATTAGTCGAGTGTTGTGAGATAATTTCTGAAAAGTGTTCTTTTATCACTCTTAACCGTGTGTGAGAAAGGAGATGTCTGGAGGAAAGCAGCTCCTTCTCCCCGCACGTCCTACGGCGCTTGGTCTTGCTACGTTTCTGATGAGCCCTCAAAGCTGGTGCTGGATGGTTTCCAGAGCTGGAAAAAGAGAACTCATGATTCTTTGACTCAAGAGAAGAACTGCTGTGTTCTTACCACTGGACAGAGAGATGAAAACAGTTGCTAAACAGAGATCAAACATGTGAACTTTATAAATAAACAAATAAAATTGATGCTGAGGGACGTCTCAACTCCTTTGCCTACGGCAAAGGGCTTGGCAGGACCCAGGAGAATGACTTTGTCAGTTTGCACATGGAATTCTCATTTTAAAGAGGCTGATTAAAGTGATAGTGCTCCTCTTAATGAGTTTGAAGGTTCTACTTGTCAAAATGGCCTTTGCTGTCCGTGCCTTGGTTGAATGCAGGGTGGAGGAGAAAGGAGTTACGGTGCTGAGCTCTAGAGGTAGAACATGGCAAAGTTTGAAATGATGTGTGATTGAAAAAGCTGGTTGTGAGAAGCTGCTGTGAATAGGGGAACACTTATCTTACACTGAGTATCTTACAAGAAGTTGATGGTTGGAGTGCGAGCAGAACCCAGGAGCAGCCAGCCATTATTTTAACCCTTTTGTCCTATAAAGTTTGGAGAGAGACATGAATGTGTTGGTCAGACTCTTGCCTGGCATCGAGTCCTGACAGTCTTGTCCCCCTTCCTGTTTCCAGCATGAAGAACCTTCCATCCTTGGCAGCTCCTGCTCCTGTTTCTCCTCTGGTTCAACACCTCCCTCCTGCTGCAACCTTTGCTGATGATGCTTTCATCTGGATGTGATCTGGTCTTCGTGCAGAGAAGCCCATTCCAGAGCAGCCCAGTGCCCGTAGCTATGAAGGCAGCCTCCTCCCGGAGCACACCATGCCCTGTGTGCACAGCGTTCCATGGAGAACTGGAACTCCTGGCTGCTCCTGCCGTCGTTGGGGAGGGTGCCAGGAGAAAGAGGAAGACCCCGGTCTTCTTGCTGAAAAACTTACTGTCTGAGGCTCGAGTCTCATCAGAGACTTAGAGCATTAAACCCAAATCAGCAGAGCTGAGCCCTCTGACCAGCTGACAAGTCCAGCTATTCCTCTGCAGCTTTGTGATCTTTGGGCCTTGTTTCTGGGGTGATGCTCTTGGTGGGAAGAGTCTTGGGAAGAAGGATGGTCTAGGCAATAGTTCCCTGGACTTGATTCTAGGGGCTGTGAGCTCATTTCTTGTCTCTTGGGCAAGCTGTTTCCATTCATAGTGTCTCAGTTTTGCTTCTTAAAAGATACCTGGACCTTGGTTTTGGGGTGTTCTTGGAAAGAGTGTGATGAGGAAGAAAGATGGTCTAGACAGTAGTTTCCTAGACTTGACACGGGGGGCTGTGAGTTCATTTCTTGGTTGTGTTTCCCTTTGTAGTGTCCTAGTTTTGCATTCTTAAAAGGGGGGAATAATTTCCTTTAAAAGATTTTGATTGTGTTTTCCATCTGCAGCTACCGAAGAGGGGACTTAAAGAAGAAAGTGTGGATGATTCTCTCCATTTGAGATCTGAATGCAGCCCCGTCGGAGGGCAGGGCTCCAGACGCCTCTCGGCACCGCTGCTCCCTGCCTGGTGTCGGGAGGCTCCTGGGGTGAGGAGGGGAGCTGAGGTTGCTGCAGGAGAAGGGGTGCTTGAGGACAAGGGCATGTGCCCTGAGGAAATCAGCTTTTATTAGCTCCCTTGCTCGCCATGGCTTCTCTATCTGCTTTGCTGGCGCGCTGGGAATGAAGTTACATGAGGGTAACAAAGCTGCGTCAGTGTTCGTACCCATTCTGTGGCTTCTAGCTGAATTTTTTTTTCCCATTTGATCTGGATGGATTGATCTGGATCCACGGGCTCCAGCTTGGAGAGATACATTTGAGACAAACCCGAAGGATGGAGCTTGTGCTTCTCCTCTTGCCATCCAAGGCAACTTGACCTGCTCCTGGTGAGCCGGGTGGCATTGCCTGCTGACAACTGGGTCTGTGGGTCCAGGGTGCACCAGGCAAGGACAGGGAGGGAGGGAAATGCTGACCCATTTTTACAGTTCCTGCTCATGTTGGGGGCTTTAAGGGCAGGCAGGCATGTGCTGCTTCAGCTACTTCTTCATTTTAATTCGGTCCTATGGGAGGTGTCCCTGCCCAGGGCAGGGGGGTTGGAACTTGATGATCTTTAAGGTCCCTTCCAACTCTGACCATCCTATGATTCTATGAATTTCCCCAGGCAATATTTCTTACAGGGACTTGGGAGTTCCAGTAGTTTGTGATTGTTATTTTTGTGATTTATTTTTTTTTAAGACAGGGGTTGGCTCTTTTTCTTGCTGCACCCACTCCCCTGAGAATGAGAAATCCAACATCCTCCCCCCGGGCACTGCCTGCCGGCATGGCGCGAGGGTGTTGGCAGATTTGAAGTGCTTGGTGTGAGATTTCTTCACGGGGTGCTGGTGGTGTCTTAACTCGTTTCAGAGCATCCTGTGGACTGTGAGAGCCAGACTCAGCCCCGCAGTGGAACCCTCTGTGGGAAGGAGCGTGAAATAACATCACTCTCACTGCTGGGTGAATTCGTCTCCGCTAGATTCCATGAGGAGAGAAATTTCGGATGCCTCACAGGATGGAGGTGGTCCCTTGGTCCCGGCTACCTGCCCTGCGGGCGTACAGAGCGTGAGGGACCAGTTCAGCTGGTCTGAGATCCTTTTGTACCAGTGGGCAGTGGAGGATGCACATGAGCAAACTTTCTCACAGCGTGACTAACCCTCCCCAGGGCAATGCCATCCCGAGGTCTCAGGGTGCAAAATTCCTTCTCAGGTTCTCTCCGTCCTTCCCCTCCACCCCAACCTTTCCTCAGGGGCAGAACCTGCCCAGCTTTCCCATGAAAATTCCTGCTGTGGACTGGGATTTATGGTGGCTCCTGCCTTGGTCTGAGCTAGTTGGCATTTCAAGGAGCCTTCAGGAGTGAAGGATTTGGGGAAGCCTGGGCTGAAGGAGCAAGGTTGTGCTGCGTGATGTGCTGTAGGTGATGAGGAACTCGCTGGGAGCAATCGAAGGGTGGCTCCTCAGGGCAGAATCCTGCCCATGAGCCTGGAGAGCCAAGGTGCAGGTGCTTGACTGTGGGTCCAAATGGTTAAGCCCGTGCTTAAGGAGGGGAGAGGCTCCTGAAAGTGTTGGACGGTTGTAAGAGAAGGATCCCGAGTATCATAACGCGACTCAATGTATTGGAAGTCTTTGAAGTCTTCTCCTGACATCCCTCCCGTACCAGCATCTTTCATCCTTGGCCAGCGCTTCCCCAACTGAAGCTATTAAAGGGAAACTACAGAAGCCATAAATCTTGGCTGTTAACATCTCCAGCGGTGAGATTTCACAATGAGCCCGAGTTGCTGCTAAAGATAAGAGAAGGCCTTGAAACCAAGGCAAGTTGTGACCGGTTCCTCAGAAGAGCTGAGCTCCACAGCTTCGTTGGGGGTCCCTCCAGGTTACTCGCTTTTGGGCGCCGGAGCTCAGACTCTCAGGGTGCCCTGGTGGGAGTCACCTAGTGCCTCCCTGGAGAGATCCCCCCACTCCCCCAAGGGTCGAAGCTTCATCTGGGGTGGTGGATATGGGGTAAAACAACCCACTGCAGCGCTGTCCTGCTCCAGTTACTCTGCTGCCAAGGGCTGATCTTATCACATCCGTGGGGAGCCGAGTTTATAAATGCACCCATTTCGGTGGAGCGTGGGCACATGTTGGGCTCCCCCACCCCCCTCATTTTGCGGGTGCTTCTCCTGGGGTTTGCGGAAGGGCCAGGGAGGAATCCAGGAGTTCTGATTCCCCAGGATCCCTGCTTTGGTCACGCCGTCTGGTTGGAACAGGCGATGGAAGGCGAGGTCTCTTTGTACCTTCCCGCGGAGGTAGTAGCCAGAAGGCTCCCGGCTTTATCGGGAGCGTTGGTTCAACAGGGGCGAAGAAGGCAGCCGGGATGGCCAGACAGCAACTAGGGAACGATTCCTGGGAATGTTTTCCTTGAGTGAATGGGAGCGTTGTTAGTGGGCAAACTGGAATCGATGTTCCCCTCCTAATTTTATTTACACCCTCGCTGCGATCCTGATCTCTGCCCAGCCCGGCGTGTGTATCTGTACAGAGTTCACCTCGGTGTAAACACTTGGCTCTGCAGAATGTGTCAGTACATCAAATTGTCTGCCAGGCGCCTTCCTGAATGATTCTTTTCATGGGAGACTTTTTTTTTCTCACGTCTTCTTCCCAGCACTAGTCTAGCAAGTCTCCTAGCAGCAGGCCCGGAAGAAGCGATGGGTCTGCAGGGCAAAAAAAGTCCAGTTAGCCACATGAGAGGGCTGGTGGCACCGTGGTGGAACGGTCAGAAGGTCTCTGCCCTCTTACTTTCCCATCTCTATCGCTTGTTTCCGCAGTTCCCACCCGGCGTGGGGAGAGAAAACCAGCTCCTGGGGGTGCTGGAGGTTGTGCTGTGGACGGAGCTGCCCCCGACCCCTCCGGAGGAAGGTGGTTACCATCTCGGTGAAAGACCTTTGGGTGGTTGTGATGGAACCTCTCACGGCATCAGTGCTGGAAGATGGGGCTCAGCAAGACCCCAAGGGCTGGGTCAGGGCATGGGGTGGGCTCAGAGGGACACAAAGCAGCTCGTGTCACATCTGGTCAACATCTCAGACCTACAAACCACTCAGTCCTGCCCGTTTCCTTGGCTTTGCTCCGCTCACTCTCCTCCTCCAGGCATCAAAATGAGTCTCCAAGTCTGTTTCCTTTTGATTTTCCTGCTCTGAAGTCCTCCCCAGCATCACCAGCTCACAACTGCCCTTCTGTGAGGGAACTGCTCACCACCGGCCACTCAGGGCTCCTGGGGGCTGCACTTCTTCCGTTCCCATCCCATGCTGTGCTGCCGGGGAAGCCGATGGCTGCAGGGGGCCAAGCAGATCCACTCGGATGCCAGAGAGCTCTTGGATTTGGTGCTAAGACCCAGCCAAACCCCAGGCTTGAAGGAGGCAAAGGCTGCATCGAGGAATTTGCATCAGCTGCCGGTAGCCAAAACCTCAGTAAGGCAAGAGGCTTCGGAGCTGCCGTTGCCCTCCAGGGATGACTTTGCTCTCTGCTCGGGCCGCCTTGGAAAAGAAAGTCTCTGTATCAGCTCCACTGATGAGGTCTATGTTGTTTTTTCCCCCCTTTTTTTTTAGCTGAAACCCAAATCTTCAGTGTTTGCCGCCCCACTGATTAACTGGAGATAGGACAAGGCCCTCTGGGCACTGTGTCAGGGCAAAAGTGCAAACACCCCTTGGCCATCGTGGGGTTTTCTGATCAGCTGAGGTGGATTTGGGGGAATCAGGACTCCCAGGGCTGCTCCTGGCCCTGAAGCTTCATCTTCTGGGTGCAAAACGGGTCCTCAGGGCCCTGGAAAAGGCCCCATTAGACCAAGAGCTTAATGGATTGCTGTGAACTTTCCATTTCTACAGCACCCGTGTCTCTTAGAACCTCTTAATTTCTGGAACAAGGGAAGGCAGCAGCAGGGGAGATGCACAGGAAGAAGCCCTGGGTGAACTGGGGAGATGGAGAGGAGAAACAAGCCCAGGAACTCCTGTGTCCAGAGCTGGCAGGTCCCCTCGGAGCCATCCTTGCTGGGCCATGAGGCAGGTGGTCACAGGTCCTAGAGATCCCTGCCACTTTGGGTTGGTTTTTGGTGGGGAAAGGGCCCTGTTTGTAGAGTTTGGAAGTATTTTCCAGGTGCTCTTGGTCCGGAGGAGCAGCTCAGGGCTGTTATGATCCTGCTGGCCTGTGGAGGTCAGCCTCGGCTCAGGGAATGGTTGGACTCGATGGTCTCGGAGGTCCCTTCCAACCACGAAAATTCTGTGATTCTGTGAATCTACCCCGGGATGGCGGGGACTCCTGCCCCTCCACACCCTTCCCAAGTGGGGGCCATCACCTTCCAGCCCCCAACCCTGCATGTGGTGGCTCTCACTGCCTTCCTGTGACATCCCACTGCTCCTGTTCGTGGTCCAGAGGGGGAACAGTGAGGGCAATGTTGACTTCTGGAGTGGTGGAGAAGGAAGGAAACAAAACACCTAATTCCAACCCCATTTTAACAGTGCAAGTGGTTTGGGCTTGACTTAGAGGAACGTTTGTCCCCACGGCTTAGGATCCGGGCCACATCTTCAATGTACTGACCTGACCACAGAAGGACCTCAGGGTGTTATGTTTTCAGATCCCACCTCACCCAGCAAGCGAAGAACGCTGGAAACCGACGGGGATTTGTTTGCTGCTGTGAAAGTCCTTGTTCTCAGAATGTCACAAAGGACTCGGACAGCTCTGCGGCCTGGACAAAGGTGTGGGATGGTTTTTTGGAAGACCCTGTGGAACTGTGTGACACTTCTCTCCAAAGCTGACCAAGAAGGCCAGCAGGACAAGCACCTCTTAGCATGGCATTTTAAGACCATCTCCTTCCCACAAGGCATTTCCTTGGCCCATCCCTAGTGGATCCCCAATGAGGATCCCGAAGGATGGTTCCTTGGGTGGTTCCTCTTGCTGCGTGCTGGCTGCACAGTGCCCAGTGCCAATTAGCAGAGCTGAGTAGAGGCTCCTGAGATGACCTCTGCTGCCGGGCTCCTGCCCTGCCCACGGGATGTGGATTTTCTGCCACTTTAGTCAGTAGTGACAGTGGTTGTGGTCATTATGGGGAAACTGGGTTGCTGGAGCTCTGAAGCGAAGAAGGTCCCCATTGCAAGTTGAGGCATTGGGGTCAACGAAGAACTACTGGAGAAGAAAACCACCTCACTCCTTGATGTCTCCCATAACGCTTGTCAACCCCCTTTTAGGAGTGAGAGCTGAAGGTTTCACAGTCCTTGTTTTTGTGGCAAGAGATGGGGCAGGAGTTGGTGCCTGGTGCTGCACCACAAGCCCTTGCTGCCTCCTCCACCTGACAAGGGCCATGTGGGAGCCTCTTCTATACAGAAACACATTTTTCTTTTTAATGTGGATTAGCCCTGCCCATGGGGATGCAGAATTATCTGATGTGGTGAGTTTGGAAAGAAGCAAGGACAAGGTGTCTGCTGGGCCTTTCTTAGAATCAGCAGAACTGCTCAACGCTGGACACTGATGCCATATCCCAGGGGATAAGAGCTTGGTTTAGGGCAGTGTTGAAGGTCCTCTCCCTGCTGGCCCATGGGGCAGTGGTTGCTGCCAGTGCCCTGTGCTCCAGCCCTGGTGATGATTTGGGATACCAGGGATTCCTCTGGGCTGCGTAGGAAATTCCTGTGGTGAAGGTCCAGGAGTTTCCCTGGAGCTGGGCACTTTGGGTGTTATCAAAGCAATAATTCTTCCCGTTTCCCCCCTAAATCAAGCAAGGGGAGCTTAACCCACGTGGATGCTGTTGGTAACCACAGCAGATGCTGGCAACCGAGACGGCTGCGGCTCCTCTGGCTGGGGAACTGTCCTGGCTTCGTGCTCCCCGGGCTCCGTCACAGCCATTAAAACGCGGAGGAGTTGGATTCACGTTTTAGACGAGCTCAGATCCTTTGCCATGAGCAGGTTTCTGTAGATGCCACAGAACGCGCGTTATTAAGGCAGATGAAAGGCCAAGGAACGCGTTTGCTGTGCTCGTGCATGCCCATGGGGTAAGCTTTCCGCCCCTCCCCGTTTTTTTTTTTAAATTTATTTATTATTTTAAATTTTTTATTGTACCCATCCTGCATCAAAGTGGCTTGGAGAAGCCAGGGAGCTCCCCAGAAAGGCCCTGCCGTGGTGATGATGGAGCAAAACCACAGAGCCTTTCGCTGCTTGTGAAGTACCAGACTGATGGCTGGGCTGAGCCAAGCCGACAGGTTGATTTTTTGGCTTCCTGCAGCCTGTTCTTCTGCCCAAAATAGAAAAATAATAATAATAATTAAAAAAAAAGGCAACCCCCCCCTTCCCTCCCCTCTCCTTCCCTTCCCTTCCCTTCTCCTTCCTGGAGACTCCTCCACCTGCCCCGCTCGCTTGCTGACTTGTGCATTCCTCCTTCCACATGTTAGAAAGATTAATGGCTCCAGTTGGAGCTCGGTGGGACTGGGCAAGGCGAGACATTCCTTCTCTTGACTGAGGGAAGCCAGAGAGGTTTTGGGGCTCACCCCGGCCAGTCCATGTGTGGGCAAGTTCCTTGTGGAGTTTGGCTGCCTCTTGTCTTGGGCATGAAGGGGAATGAGACCCCCACCACCGGCACACACACAGTCCCCAGCA
>VXBW01004872.1:327104-342765 GCA_013400375.1 Thinocorus orbignyianus
AAGGCGGGGGGGTGGGGAAGAGGGGGGGAACACGAGCCATTTGCAGTTGTGCAACCCAGCAGCGTCTGCCGCCTGCCCATCCCCGGCATCTCCTTGGGGTGGGGTGGGCTCCCAAACCCCGCTCCTCCATGCTGGACTGTCCCCCCTGCCCCTCATCGTCACCGTGTGGGGTGGGACGATTCCCAAAGCACCNCCAAGGGAAAAAGCGATGCCAGGGCTGTGACCACCACCCTTTGTAGAGTGGAGAGGGCTTTTCCAGGAGCGGTTCTTCTGCAGGTGCATCACCTGCATCCCCACCAGCCGCGCCGGCGGTACCCGGGGGGTGCAGACCCCGCCGGTGCAATCAGCCAGCCATCGCGCCGTGGAGCCTGTGGGTCCCGCGGTTCCCCGGGCTGGCTGGGGGCAGGAACCCAACGCTGCTTTCATTCACCAAACCTGTAAACACCCGTGGTTCAGGCGTTGCTTCAAGTGTGGTTCCAACCATCGCCGCTGTGGGGGCTGCAGCTTCCCGGCCGGGGTGGGGCAGGCAGCTGGGGGCTGTAATTGCTTCAGCCACCCCACTTTAATCCACCTCTGTCGGTTGAGTCAGTGCCCCCAGGGGCTTAAATTAAGAGCTTGGGCTCACTATATATAGTCAGTGGGGCTGCCAGGAGGCAATTCGGGAACCTGCCCCTCCCCGTTGGTACTGGAGCAGGGAGAAATACCCCGAGATGGGGAGTTAAGCAAACCTGTTTGACTTAATGCTGGGCCCAGACAAGGAGCCCATCCATGGTCAGTTGTTGCAGTTCATCCGTGGCTGAGGCAACTCCTCAAACCACTTGAATTCGCTCCCCAGGCGGCGTCTGACGGCGCTGTCTCGTGGTGCAGAGCTGGCCCCGGGGGAGCCAAGGGTTTGGCCTCCCACCCCCCAGAGGTTCACCTTCTGCTTCTGCTCTGGGGGGGCTGCCCCATCCTGCAGCCACAAGGGCTGTTCCCGTGCCGATGTGGGGGACCAGGTGTCCCCGTCACCCCATGGCATCTCCTCCCAGCATCGCAGCTGCTTTTCATTTCCACTTGCAGGGGACAAATACTGAGCTCATCTGCCAGCCGTGCCTCCTGCAGAGCCATGGTGAGGATCCATCCCACGTCCAGAAGGTCCTGGGTGGACAACAGGCTGGAGATCATGCTGAGGATCCGTCCCACCTCCAGAGGGTCCTAGGTGGGCATGGGGGGAGCACACCCAGGCTGCAGCCATCCCTTGGGGCTGAAGGTGCCAAGCACCAGCAGAGAGGACCCAAAGCTCCACCAAGGTGATGGAGAAGGTGGTTTTGCATCAGGGCTTCCTTTCGTGCCCGGCTTGGCTGTGCCGGCCAGCACACACTTGGCCGGGTGCGGTGATGTAGCAACTCCCCAGCACACATGTTAGTGGTTTTGAGGGCTAAATTGGACCTTGAGAATTAGCAGCCTTGTAAGTCAATAACAACATGTCCTAATGAATGCAAGATGTCCCTAGGAAATGAAGGCTCCTTCCCTCGACTGGGATCCTGCGACTGGGAGAGGACCAGTAAACAAGAAGGAATGCTTTAACTGGAGATGAGCAGGAGATACAAAGTCCACATCTAGATATTTCAAACACACCCCAAATGTGGGNACCAGCAGCCCCTTCCAAGGGCTGGGTTTCCCTCCGCCCCTCTCCAGACCCTGCCTTTGGATCGACTCCATACTCATCCCCTGTGTGCGTCTATGGGCAGCCCTGGATGCATCCCACCGCCTTTCCCATGGGAAGGCTGTCAGCAGTTGCCAAAGGGTTTTGGGGACGAGGTGGCTGGGGTCTGGGGGTGGAAGGGACTGGTTTGCAGGTGCTGCCCTGATGGGGGAGGAAGGAGCTGTGGGTGAGCTCTGCCAGGGGGCACACCTCACAGGTAAGGTCTGGGGGGTATCCCTGTGCCATCTCCCTGGCTGCGAGGGGCCAGAGGAGGAGAAGCAGTGGGTCTAGCTCAGCCCTCTTCTTGCTACAGCCTTTCCCACCAGCTGGGGCAAGAAGCTGCCAGCCCCTGCCTGCTGCCTGATCCCTGCCAGTGTCCCCAAGAGCTTGCCTTGGCCACGCTTTGAAACTTCCTACCCTCAGCACTGGTGCTGGTTTCACTGTTTAACTGCTCCATGTGGAAAAGCTCCTGTTCCATGGGCTTGCAGACCTGCTGCCAGAGCCTTTCCAGCTTTAGCCTTACCCTGGATTAGGACTTCCATCCTCCCACCATAACTCTTGATTGTTCCCCAAATTGCCCGTGACATGTACTCAGGGCTCTGCTGTGTCAAGAAGCAGCGGGAGTATCTGTCCATGGCTCTGGGTCCCACAGTATTCCTCACCCTATTGCCTCCAGCTGATCCCCCCACCCCCATAACACATCCCAAATATGTCCTGTACACATGTCCTCTACCACACCGTGGCCAGCGTGCCACCATGTCCTTCTGGTGTGACAATTGCTGGCAGGCACACCAGCTACCTCGGATTAAAGCCCTGCTTGCATCAGGGTGATGCTCAGGGGTGACCTTGCAGGGACAGGAGCCTTCATCCCCACAGGGCAGTGGGATTTTGGGGTGTGGGTGGCCCCGAGCAGCTCAGCATCGCTGGGAGCACTGGGGTTCATGCTCTGCATGTGCAGCCAGGATGAGCAGGTTGTGCTGTCCTGGACCGTGCTGCCTCTCCACACGTTCTCCCAGGTTGACCACACCATCCTGCCCATCCAGTTGGGGCTCTGTGGGTCAAATCGCTTCAGGCGAAGATCTAGGAAAAGGCCAGCCCGGTTTTACCACCATCTCCTCCTCCTCCTCGCTCTGAAGTCACCGTAGTTTCAGGTAAGTTCACCAGATGATTTATATTCACCACCCATTAAGGGCAGCGCTCACCGCGTTGTCCTGCAGGCGGGCTGCCTGGCCATGGCAGCACACCACAGGGAATTCCTCCTTGACCCCAACCTTTCCTCTGCCAAATTGTCCCAGGAGCTGACAGGCAGCCTCTGGAGCGGAGCATGGAGGGGCTGGTCCTTGTGCTGGGAGCAGAGTGATGGGACCAGCTTGGCTCCTGGCTGGTACCAGCTCATGGTAGCCCTGAAGCTGGTTGGGAAGAAACAAAGCTCTGATCTCCTAAGACCTCTCTAGAACTTGTCATGGTGTGGGGCAAACACCAACTGGGTTGGGTGCTGACCTATAGCACCCAGTGAACAACGATCCTGGGTTGTGGATCATCACCAGTGACATGTCCCCACACCAGCAGATGACTTTCTCCTACGGCTGTTGGTGTGAGCACCCCATGGTACATGTGCTAACCAGCTGGGCAGAGCCTGGACCTTGGTGTCCTCTCTGGGAGGTGGCTCCATTTTTGTCTTTTCCCTCAAACCAGCTGTTTTCCCCAAACCTGCAGGAGCCTGACACCTTCGAGACCTCACCCAGCTCTACCAAACCTGCAAATGGGCTGAAATGGTCCCTGTGTTTCCCACCTGAAGGCCTTGAGTTGGACTTGGGGATGAAAGCTGGGAGACCCAAGGGCTGATGGTGGCTCAGGGTGCTGTGCCACCACACAGCCCAAGAGCACACGTACCCCGGGATGGGAGCAGGGAAGAGAACATGGGAAGGGCGGCTGGCGTTGCCCAATCCACGCGCATGGAAATGAACTGCTTTGTGTGCAAAAAAAAAAAAAAGACAAGAAAAAAAAGCGCCTTGGTTTCACAGAGGTGCTGGGTGTGTGCGCGTGTGGGTGTTCAGACTCTGCAGAAGCAACCTTGGATGCCTGGAAAAATCTTCTTTGTGCATTTAATTAGCGGTAAATCCGATTTACATGCGAGATGCCTCTTGGTCTGAATCTGCTGGCTGATTAGCAATTGCAGCCAATTTATATTGTGCACTTTGTTTGCCTTGGACCACAGCAGCACTACCGGAACGTAACAGATCTGTCTGCCTTTGCATTTCAAAGCTGGGCTGGTACCGGGGTGTTATTGCAAAACCCACTCCTGCCCCCCCCAGAACAGGGCATGTGCTGGGGGAGTTTGGCCTGTGCTCCCCCACTGCCAGCCACAGAACCATCCAGGTTGGAAAAGAGCCTTGGGATCACTGAGTCCAACCATCAGCCCCACTCTACAGAGTTCTCCCCTACACCACAGCCCCCAGCACCACAGCTCAATGACACATTCAGGGATGGGGACTCCACCACCTCCCTGGGCAGACCATTCCAGGCTCTGACCACTCTTCCTGGGAAAAATTCTTTCCTGCTGTCCACCCTAAACCACCCTGGTGCAGCTTGAAGCCGTTCCCTCTCGTTCTATCACTAATTCCCTGTGAGAAGGGACCAGCTCCAACCTCTCCACAGTGTCCTTTCAAGTAGTTGTAGAGTGACGAGGTCTCCCCTCAGCCTCCTCCTCCTCCAACTGAACAATCCCAGCTCCCTCCAATGGCTCTTCATCAGATTTATTCTCCAGGCCCTTCCCCAGCTCCGTTGCCTCCTCTGCCCTCGCTCTAGCACCTCCAGATCTCTCTGGTGTTGAGGTGCCCAGAACTGGGGACAATACTCAAGGTGTGGCCTCTCCAGTGCTGAATCCAGGGGGACAATCACCTCCCTACTACTGCTGGTGACACTATTTCATAGAATCACAATCACAGGATGGTCAGAGTTGGAAGGGACCTTAAAGATCATGGAGTTCCAACCCCTCTGCCCTGGGCAGGGACACCTCCCACTAGACCAGGTCGCTCAAGCAACTTCTTCTACAAGTCCTTCTATTTCTTCTACAAGCCAGGATGCCATTGGCCTTCTTGGCCACCTGGGCACACTGCTGGCTCATATTCAGCCATGGCTCTCCCCTTCTCCTTTTCCCTGCCCTTTGGGGACAGTGCAGGCTGGGCTGTGACCCCAGTGGCTTCTGCCCGCTGTGATGGCCCTGCAGAGGCTGGCAGGGGAGGGCTGCCTGGACCTGTGTTCTATTTCCTGTGGTCAATGCAAACCATCCCCATAAACCAGCAAAGCGTGTGGGTTTGCTTCCAGTTCCTTTTTTCCCCTCTTCCAATGCCTGCCCAGGCTGTGGTAGGGGACTGGGGGGGGAGATGGGCAGCACTTTCCTCCTGTCCTGGCAAAGCCCAGGGCTGGGGGTCAGGGATGAGCTGAGTCCAACCTGGCCGCTCTCCACCCACCCCATCCATGTCTGGGTGGTGGGATGGATCCCTGTGCTGGGAGAAGGGGGTGGGAGAAGCATGGCTGATGTGGAGCAGGGAGCAAGAGTGACCCCCTCACCCCCACCCCAGGTGCCACCTTCTGGGCTTTGGGGTCCAAAGGGAACCACTCCTGCCTGCAGCTCCTTGTCCTGCTCCCTGATGTGACCAGAGGGGCTCTGCAACTGCTTCTCCATCCCCTGGAGATGGAGCGAGGAGGGGGCTGATGGTCAGCAAAAGAGATGAGGAGCTCCGCTTTGACGCCAGGATATCCTCCCGCTGCAGAAAAGACAGAGTCAGAACCAGTTCTGTACTTCTATCCTTTGTCAGAGGAAACTGGGTTTTTCTGGGGAGATGTCCCCATAGGTGTGTTGGGAAGCCCAGGCCTGGAGGCTATCGGGTAAAACGGGACCTGGACCTTCTCAGCATTGGCAATAGCCCCATGAGGACCTGGGTGACAGCTCACACTCCAGCCCACTTGCCGTCTAAACAAACATTTAACCCAGTTTTGCAAAGACAGAGCGAGATGAAAGCAGTTGCCTGAGGTCATTCCATAAATCTGGGGCAGAGCTCGGATCCAAACGTGCACCTTCCCCATCCTCAGCCCAGCACGGCTGATCTGGGGCAGGTTTGTGTCTGCTCATCCTCTCCCTTTGTCTTCTCCATCACTATGAAATGCTCTCAGGTGCTTTCATCTGCACTGTGCTGGCTCTCAACGCTCGGGGCCAGCATCTCCTCTGCTCCTAGAGGCTGGACCTGCAGGTGCAAGCCTTGACCATCCTGGGAAGATCCTGGGAGCTTTTTCCATCCATGAGAGGGGTCAGCTCTCGCCTGACCCAAAACCCACGATGCTCTTTTGGAGTGGGTGGGAAAGCCACATCTTTGTCACCTTAATTAAAGAGGCTTCCGAGGTGGGTGGGATGCAGCAGAGGTCATTTTGCCAACCTGTGGAGCAATGGGGCTTTCTCCAGCCCCCCATGCCCAAGTGCTTTAGGCTCTTATTGGGAAAATAAGGGTGAGTCAGGTGCTTCGTTTGCCTCCTGTTAACTGAGCAGTTTGTCCAGCCTCCCATCTCTGTCCTGACTCTTGCTAGATGTGGGTATTCCTGTCATCTGCTCGGTGAAGCTGCTGCTGCCTTGCTGGGACAGACCCAGGGTGGGCTCGTGCGACCCCTTGCCCATCTCATCAAACTCTGATGGGCAGCGATGCTCCACCAGCTCCCCCGGTGCCAAAGCCGTGGGAACCAGCCGCATCCCCCCCCTGCCTGACTCAGCTGGGTCCCAGCTGGCTTCTGCGAGGCAAAAATCCATCCCTGGTGGGAGGGGAGGCTGGGGCAAGGGAGGGAAATGAGCCTTCCTCCCCTGGGAGCCGCAAACCCCATGGAGATGAGTAATCCCCTCCCTCGCCAGCTGTCTTGGGTCTCTGCACGCAGGGACATGGCTTTTCCACAAGGCTGGTGGTCCTGGAGTCAATGGGACCAGCAAAGCCTCTGTGGGCCAGAGAAGGTCCTGAATCTGCATCCCTGCTGGCTTTGTTCACGCTCCCATGGGAAGTTTGGATGCTCCTTCTCCTCCTGGGAGGTTGTTTGGACCCTTATGAGACACATCCATCCCTCCGCAAGGTCCTAGCTAAAAACATGCAGGTGTCCAGGTCCCGTCAGTGTTTCTGTCCATGTGTCTGCATTTTTCCTCGGGGAAAAAAGCAGGAAAAGGACAAAAAGATTGGAGCCAGCACTGCCATCCCGGTGCAAATGTGTCCCTCCTGGTCAGCTGAGCTTCTGCACAGCACATTTCTTGGTACCTTCAGCATCTCCCTGCAGTGGCAAAATCCCACGGAGGAGCTGGAATTTCCTCCTTCTGCTTGGACCAGCCGTGAGGTTGGCTCCTGGTGCAGGGACGACGCTGAATCCCATTTGGCCCCCACCAAAGGAGCAGCACTGCGACCTTTTGCGTTTTGTTTGTTTCCCTTCCTTTTTCTTTTTTTAAACAACTGTTTGTTTCCCTTGTGGTTTTGGCAACTGGAACGTTATTGTACCAAGCTCACTGAAGCCCGTCCGACCCAGGAGGGAGAGGCAGAGCCCAGCGAGCCAGTATCTTTCCATTTTTGGGTTTTTTTTATTGGGGGGGGGCAGGGGTTGAGCTGGTGTCTTGCTCCATCCCCACACACCATGGATGTTTGGTCCCCGAGCATGGCTTGTAGCTGAATATATCCCAAAGTGTAACATAGGAAAGAACCATGGCTCTCAAGGAGAGACCTTGAATTGAGTGAAAAGACACTGATTTCAGGCTGACAGCAGCAGGGTGGGAGTTTTGACTCTTGCAAATCTCTCTGTGCTCTCATGAGGTTAAAAGGGACCTTCCTTAGGCGTGCTGGAGCTGGGCTGCAGATGGGAATCACAGAATCATCGTGATTGGAAAGAACATCTGAGATGATCGAGTCTGAGGGAAGGTGAGGGCTGCCCTGGCACAGCTGGGGAGGGACGGAGGGAAGGAAGGATGGAGGATGGATGGAGGGACGGAGGATGGATGGAGGGATGGAGGAGGGATGGATGAAAGGATAGAGGATGGATGTAGGGATAGAACCAGAGCTGTGGCCAATGCCTGTGGGGAAGCTGGTGGCCCAGCCAGGGCTGGCTGCTGCCTTCACCAAGGAGCTGAGGAACGTGTCCACCCCCTGCCCCTGCCCTGCAGGAACCAGGAGCCTGATTTGGAGGGTTGTGGTGCAGAATTAAACAGAGACCCCTCAGATTTGCAGCTCCTGGGGTCTCCTTTACGTGAAAGGCTTGGCTAGCATTTCTATTTTTTCTTTTAATTATTATTATTGTTATTTTACTTTGCAGGTAAGCTTTGCCCATCAGGGTTGCTGGTGTTTGGAGGCTATTCTGGTGGAAATTAAACTGGACTTCCAGTGCTTGGCTTTTCCTTGCCTAAGTGCCAGCTCCAGGCAGCACAGATTCCCCCTGACACCTCACCTGGGGTTTTGGGCTGCGTTTCCTTCCAGCTGCTCATTTTTCATCTCCAGAGCTGAACCTCTTAGTACTTTTGTTGGCAAATGCAAGGAAAAAAAGAAAAAAAAGAAAGAAAGAAAAAAAGAAAAAAAAAAAATTAATCCTCTCCTGTAAAAACAGCTGATTCAGATCCGTAGTATCTTGATGTGGCAGAAAGAAATTAGTGCTTGCATGTGGGCTGAGAAAGGCTGTTTGTCCAGGAGAACGGGGGCGGGGAACGGCTTCCTTGATTCCTTTCTTTTTTTAATTTAAATGATTGAAATCTCCCTGCTCGTTGTACGGGCAGGGGTTGTTTCCTTCAGCAGTGAGAAGGTGCTGGGGAAACCTGTCGGGACAACCGTGCTGGTGGTGCCTGCTTTTCTAAAGCATCATTTGCCCCCAACCACCTCCCCTCTCCATTCCTGGGCACCCTTGGGTGGGCTTGGGACCCCCCAGCCCCTTTGATTTGGGAGCTGAGAGGAGCCAACACCAACACCAACCAAAATCCAGTGGTTTTGGAAGAGCCCCAGTGGTATCCAAGTGGTGGATGGAGAGGAAATAACTAAGAAAAATAGAAATTTTTATAATATAGATAATAATATAATATAATATGGCCAAACCTTGCTCTACCCCAAGGATGCTGATGGTGGCAGAACGGGAGGAGGTTCCTGGCACCTCACTGGGCACAAGCCCACTGGGCCACTTGTCACAGCCACAGGGGAGGGTGGGGGGACAAGCATCTTGACCATGAGTGTCTCACTGAGAGGGAGAAGCTCTGCCTCCCTCTCCCATACCCTGGGGAAAAGGGTTGGATGGCTCCCAGGGGACTTAATCCTAGTCCAAAACTTGGAGCTGGTTTGGTGGTGCAGCTCCATGGGGATGGGACAGGATGGAGCTCGACTCACGGAGGACTGCTGGCACTGGTGGATATTTAGGAGAGAATCAAGCCTGAATTCCCATAAATTATTATTATTACCCTTAAAAGAAAAGAAAAAACAAAAAAGAATAAGAATTCCTTTGCAATTGGGAAGCAAGAGCCTCGCAGGGCTTCTGCAAATGTGCTTTAGACTGACTCTGGCTGCCAGCAGCGGTGAGAGGCCATTTCATGGACAGACAAACCAAGTCATCTGGTGAAGCAGGGAGTCTCTGTCCCCATCCCCTCCATCCTCAGGTTCCTGGCAGCAGGAAGTTGGGGCAAAGCCTGATTTCATAGAATCATAGAATGGTTAGAGTTGGAAGGGACCTGAAACCTCCCACCAGAGCAGGTTGCTCCAAGCCCCATCCAGCCTGGCCTTGAACCCCTCCAGGGATGGGGCAGCCACAGCTTCTCCGGGCAACCTCTTCCAGTGCCTCACCACCCCAATTTTCTTGAACCCCAATTCCTATTTTGCTCTGAGCCCACCCTGAGCATTTCCTCAAGCTGCTGGAGTGGAGATCCGGTCCCTAGCTGGGAACATCCTCCTGGAGCAGCCCTGAGCTCTGCATTCTGACCCCCGAGGGGGAAGTTGGGAAGCAAAGAGTTAAAATTTATTCCATCCACCTGTATATTTTCACAAGCCTTCAGATAGCAATCAAGAATGCAGGAAACGGTGTATTTAAGGGGGTCTGAATTTGCCAAAACTGTGTCACAAGTCAAACTTTTAAAGCAAAGTTTATTTGTAAAGTTACAGAAGGCCGAAGTATCTCCTGTGAAGGGGTAAGTCTTTTTTAAAGCTCTCCTACTTTTTATTTTTTTTTCCACCTCTGCCTTTTAAAAACGATTGGGCTTGGGAAGAGGGAGAGGATTCATGAAGAGGGGCTTGGTTTTAATCTAATAAGCGTGGGGTGGGTTGTTTTTTTCCCCTATAGGCAAGTGCTAGAGCTCATCAAGGCACAGATCAACCTCGTGCTGGGTTATAGAGGAGCCTTTGACGTTGATCTTGAATAATTTCAGCTTGTTTGGAGCCACGTGAGGGACCTGATGGGGCTCGGTGATGCCCCAACCATGGTCCACCCCCCTAACTCCGAGGGAGCTCCGGTGGGATGCTATACGGCCAGTAGATGTGAGAGATCTTTGCTGATTAACCCTGCCCACCCCTGCATGCTAATTAACAGGGATCCCCAGGTCTGTAAGGGCTCTGTGAGGGTGTTTCACAGCCTCTTCACATGCGGTGTTGAAGTGACAGGCGGTAACTGAACCCCTAGCACAAGGGTAATGAATTAAAAGTTCATTATATTTATATATATATAAAAAAATTAATCATGTTGTTATTTCTTGTGGTAGGTAGGAGCTGGCTTTCAACCGGCTGTTGCTGCTCTTGGACCCTCGGTGGGGGGCAAAGGGGGGGTCTGTCACACTCACAGCTTACACCGAGGAGCAGCCCCATCTCCTCCAGCTGATGCTTTTGGCTCCCAGCGCCCCGGGAACGGGGCTGGAGAGGAGGCAGCACCTCCTGCCTACGTGAGCTGCGGCAGGCAGGCACGCCACAACCCGGCTCCCCCCTCCTCCCACAGCCCCCACACCCGGGGCAAGGCACCGGGGGCGGCCACAGGCCACCAGCCCCCTGGCCAAGGGGCTGGGGGAGCCCAGGAACACCCCAGGGTGGGGGTGAAGGGGAAGCCTTAACTCCATGCTGCTTCCCACCCCTGGGATACCCTTCAGCCAGCTTGTCCTCGCCTGTAGAAGATGAGGCAGGTGAAACCCCATGGCCAAGCGTGGAGCCCACATCCCCAGCCCCCAGGTGACATCTCACAGGGTCCCACCATCGTGTGGGGACACGGACTCAACCATCCAGCAGTGGATTTTCTGAGGGCATCAGGTCAGCGTGGCACGGCTGGAGCGTTGGCATCCTCATGGTTTTGCAGCCACCACCACCTGTGGCGGTGTGTACAGGGCTCCCGTGGGTTTATCCCAATCCCTCTGCTGCCTCTCATCCCTGGGGAAGGAATCGCTGATAAGGATGGGCTGGGAATGCTGCAGGTGATCCCTCGGCCAGGTACCGGTGGTGGCACCCTGCCACCGCAGACTGGGTGGCCCTTTCTTGGGTGGTGACTAATGACTCTGGTAATTGAGATGAGGCTTTAATATACACCAGCAGGTGAGCTGACATAAGGGAGGAGGGAAAGGTCGGGAGGGGGAGGAAGAAAAGGAGCAGAGATAGGGGTGAACACGGCGTGTCTGGGTGAAACGGGCGCTGCTCAGCCAGCCTGACCGGTCCAACCAGCTCGTGCTGGGGATGCTGCATTTTGGCACAAGCCACCCAGGGTTGGGCTCACACCTCTTCCAAATGCGGCACCGAGATGCCAAGGTGCATGAAAGGGTTGGGGTTGGGGTTGGGTTTGGTTTGGGGTTTTTTTGGTGTTGTTTCTTTGCAAGGGAAAGCATGAAGTCACCCAAAATGCCACCTTGGTTTGCACAAGGAAGGCGAGCGCTGGTGCCCAGTGAGGGCTGGAGGGCGATGCTGGGGTGGCGACACACAGCCTGGCCATGGAAAAAAGGGGAAAAAAAGCTATTTTCAAGGAAGAATGTGGATGGCCAAGCCTGGGGGTCACCCCACACAATAGGTCCATGTTTGGCAGGGATGAGCCCTGGCTCTGGAGGGGACACGTGGCCACCCCAGCCCAGCACCGGGGCAGCACCGTGGGGCTCTTCGGGCATCGCTGGTGTCAGCTGGGAGTGGAGGTGGGTGTGATGGAAAGGGGTGTTTTCTTTCCAAGTCCAACCCTTTAAACCTCACCTTCAAAAAGGCAAAGGCCAGATATCTACTTTGCAGACACTAAAAAAAGATATATTAAAATAAGATAAAATACTGATGGCATTTAAAGGGGCATTCAGAGAAGCCACCAGCTGGTGCACCCAGCGGGGATGTAACGCAGCAATAAATCTCTTCACACAAAGACAACGATCTCCACGAAGCTGGCAATGACTCAGAGGGCTGGAAATGCCACTCTGCTCTCCAGTGATGGTTCTCAGGAGGTACGTGGGTGCTGCAAGTGCTGCATGACCCTGCCTTCTCTCAATGAAAGGAAAACAAAAGGTAAAAAAGCCCCCAACCAAGTAAAAATCTCCCCCTTAAGAAAATTCCTGCAGCATTCGCCACACGTTTCTTTTCCCCCCGTGTGGATTATCTCCTCTGGTTCCAAAGCCACAAGAAAATACCATGGTATTTTTAAAACGAAACCTCAAGGTAAATAAAGGCAAAGGTTTGCATCTGCATTCAGAGCTCACCACTTCTATTGCCCGGGCCAGGGGGTGGGGAAAAAACGCCGGGGCAAGTTTTCTGCCGATATAAGATAGAAAGGTGGAGAACATTTTTGAAATGTTCTGAAAACATTCCATCATCTATAGGAATCAAAGCCCCATTGAAAGCTACAGAACCCCTCACATTCGAGGTTTTTAATGAAAACCAAATTTTTTTTTTTCATGCCCTATGTTTTTCTTTGCGAGGATTTCCAGGGGAATACAACTGAAGCGGGGGGCGGACTTGGGGAACTTGGCTGGAGTTTCTCCTGGCCCAATAGGGCTTTCACTGTGGGGTTGGGTTTTTTTTTCCTTTTAAATGGTTTAAAGATAATATGGCCCTCGTATTTTTGGACTTCTCAAAGCGCTCTCTCTTGCCCTAGATCAGTGTGGGGTTATTTTTCATTGGAAAATAAATGATGGAGCCGGGGAAGAGGGGTGATGGGGGTCCCGGTCACTCGCCGGGTGAGGAGGGCTCCTGATGTTGGGTTGCCAGGCTGCGGGCAGGAAAGCAGAGACCAAATTTTGGGCTTAACATTTAAGGACTTCAAGTAGGGTGAATCCTGCTACGGTGAGAGGGGGTGGGCACCTGGGGCTGGCCATTACCTGCCTTCCCTACCAGGGAAAACATCCCACGTGCTGCAGACCGCCCGGGAGCCAAAAACTCTGCACACTCCCCTGGGGAAGCAGCAGGGTTTTCTGTCCCTCCCAAAACTTCTGGGTAGAAAACCAGTCGCTTTGGGTCAGCTGAAAGGCTGCTGTTAAGAACCAGCTTCATTTATGGTTTGGGTTCTATTTTTTTTTTGTTTTTCCCTTTGCTTTTAGTCTAACCCCAGATGGAAGCCACCCAGTGTCGTGATGAGGATGCTGGTGTAGGCAAGGGCAAGGTAATGGTCCCAGCCCCACAGCGAGTGCCTTCTCCCAGCTCTCCCATGGCCACCAGCATCCCAAAACCCTCCCGGCACCACTCTGCTCCTGGCAAGGTCCCCGGCAGGGCGTGGGGAAGGTGAGTGGGTGATCACGGCCACCCACCCAGGCAGGGACGGCGGTGGGTTGGCCGGGGGCCGGGGGTGCTGGACCACACAGCTCCGAGGTGGTGCTGGGGAGGGGGTGCGGGGAGCCCTAAAAGCAGCCAGCGGGCAGGCGGGGGCGGCCGTCGGACCCCCAGCTTTCACAGGAACATTTAATCCCCTCGTTAACGTCCCCCCTTAGAACAATTCATTCTTTCACTCTGGCTTAAACACCCAACTTTGCTTTACAGCTCATTTCATTTATGACTGAGAAATGAAATTACTGGATTGATTTCATGGCAGACGGCGAAAAAAAAAACACCTGGGTGTTCCCGGCCATAATAAACCCAACGGCTGCAAAGACAAACAGCAAAAACCTGCCAAGGGAGGGGGGACGAGGGGGCTGCAGCCACCCTGGGGACAGCACCGGGGACGGCACCTCCAGGTCCCATCTCTGCAGCCAAACTCAGCTCTGCTATGGGCTTTTTTTTTTTTTTCTTTTCCCCCTCCTTTTCCTCCCCATCTTAAAAAATTAGCTGTATACGTTTTGCAGGGACCCAGGGGGCTTTGCAAGTCGCTGGGATGGAAAGGAAATACGCTGCCTGGTAGCACCGGTGTGAAATATCCCTCCTGGAGCTGAGCCAGAGCCCAGGCGCGGGCTGAAGAAGGGGCTCACCAGAGGGGGATCACCAGGGCTCTGCGGTGATGGAGAGCCCCACCTCGTCCTTGGCCCCATCACAGAGGTAGGATTTAGGTAATCCAGCTCAAAAAGGTGATTTCTTGTCATAGAATCCTAGAATGGTTAGAGTTGGAAGGGAATTTAAAGATCATTGAGTTCTAACTCCCCTGCCCTGGGCAGGGACACCTCCCACCACACCAGGTTGCTCCAAGCCCCATCCAGCCTGGCCTTGAACCCCTCCAGGGATGGGGCAGCCACAGCTTCTCTGGGCAACCTGTTCCAGGGTCTCACCACCTTCACAGCCAAGAATTTCTTCCCCAGATCTCATCTCCATCTCTACTCTTTCAGTTTAAAACCATTATCCCTCATCCTGTGACTCCCCTCCCTGACCAAGAGTCCCACCCCAGCTTTCCTGGAGCCCTTTTAGGGATCAGAAGGGGCTCTAAGGTCTCCCTGGAGCCTTCTCTTCTCCCCTCAACCTGTCCTCCCAGCAGAGGGTCTCCAGCCCTCCCAGCATCTCCGTGACCCTCCCGCTTTGCTGCTTGGTGGAGCTGTGGACATCCTGATGCCCTCCTGGTGTCAGTTTTGTTGCCCACCAGCAGGATTTCCAGCATCCCCAGGTCAGCATCCCACCCCAGCGGGGATGCGAGTGGGTAGGAGGTGACGGGTCCCTGTCTGTTGTCCCATGCCCCACCTCCTGCCCCACAGACATGCCCTGTCACGCGTGTGCTCTGCCCACGCAGGCAGGTGCACGCCCCGGGGGTGCTCACCTGGGGGGTGCGCCCGAAA
Source organism: Thinocorus orbignyianus (assembly GCA_013400375.1). Classification (NCBI taxonomy): domain Eukaryota; kingdom Metazoa; phylum Chordata; class Aves; order Ciconiiformes; family Thinocoridae; genus Thinocorus; species Thinocorus orbignyianus. Next base: position 341,963 of record VXBW01004872.1, read on the forward strand.
CAGCACCACGTGTGTGCACATACACACACACACACACACACACACCAAAAAACAGCTTCGTCTCCCTTACCTGGCCTAATTAAAGCCAGCTATCACCCCATCTAACGCGATTCCGAGGTTAATGAGTCCTCACTCTCCATCCTCCCCTGCCCCAGCTCTTTGAAGTCAATTTGCTTGGGTTGCCTGGTGTCTGATGGCAGCGGGAGGTGCTCGGGGCAGGGGGGCAGCGTGCCAGGATGCCAGCACCCTGTCGTTAACATCGTCTTTTTTAAGCTTCTGTGGGTTCAGCCAAGAATAAAGACTCGGAGGGCATGAGCCTGTTTTAATTTAGACTCGTCTGATCTGCCAGTCCCCCCCCCAAAAAATCACCAACCCACCTTCCCCGCATCCCAGCCTGCTGCTGGCAGGGAGCCAACAGTTATCCAGGCCACGGGATAACTTAAATAAAAAACAATATATGTTTTTAAAGTACAGCCCTCCTGCAGATGCATCCCAGTGCCATTGGGATGAGTGTCCTGGTGACACGGCCCCCCATTTGGTGACATCCCTGCAGTGAGGGAGGGATTCCAGGAGGTTGATGGGGGAATTAAACCCCAGAGAACTGGTTTAATCTGGCACCGGGAAAAATCCCTGAGCGGTGCCAAAGTATTCCGGTGCTTAATTCCCACCGTTTTTTTTCCCTGTTTTAGCCCCAAGTGCAGCCTTGATCCCAAACGGGCTTTGGGGAGAGATTTCCAAGGTGGGTATTATCGAATCCTAGAATGGTCAGAGTTGGAAGGGAATTTAAAGATCATTGAGTTCCA
>VXBW01004872.1:342791-355334 GCA_013400375.1 Thinocorus orbignyianus
CTCTGCTGAGGACTCCAGAGCTGGACACAGGACTCCAGCTGGGGTCTCAGGAGCACAGAGCAGAGGGGGAGAATCCCCTCCCACGTGCTGGTCACACTTCTTTTGATGCCCCCAGCATCAAAACCACCCCACAGGGGGCTGCACCCCTCAAAACCCCTTTTCCACAGGTGACCCAGTGCACACCGGCACCACAGAGCCCTTTTTATCTGTCCTCTTTTTTTCCTTTTCCTCTTTCTCTCTCTTTTCATGGCAGCTTGAAACAAGGCGGCGGAGTAAAGCGGGGATCAATTTGGAACGGAAAGTTCCCGTAAATAACAGCTGTACCTCGGGGTGTTTCTCTCCCAGTAGCTGTGAAGAAAAGGCGGGTACGTCGAGGCTTTGACTCGAAACATATTTCCGCTGGCCAGGGCTGTGGAGCCGGGTTCTCATCCAAATTAGCATTTATTGTGGTTTTGTTTGGGCTTTTTCTATTTTTAGTTGGGTTGGGGTTTTTTTTGTTTTTTGTTTTTTGTTTTTTCCCATTTTCCACCCCCCTCTTTCTTCTTCTTTTTCTCCTTCTGTGCAAACGCTGCCCAGGGCCAGGCTCGGGATGGGGGGAAGATGCTGCTGCAAAGGAGGAGAAGCAGAGCAGGGACCCCAGCCCTGCTCCCTGACTGAGGAATGACGCTGGCATTGAGTGGTTCAGCTCCTCGGGAGCCACCAGCCTCCAGCATCTTGGCACCAGACACTATTATAGGCCGGGAGAGGGTTTTTCTTGAATACATTCTTACTTTTTTATTTTATTTTTTACTCCTCAGCTGTCATTTGGGTTCTGGAGGCGAGTGGTGAGTGCTAAGGGGTTTGGGCTTGGACCGCCTGGGAATGTGGGTCCTGGTTAGGATTTTTGGCGATGACAGGCAGCGGTGGGGATGCGGGATGCTTGGCTGAGGACGCAGGGATCACCTGCCAGGGCTGGCTTGGTCCAGCCCCACCTCGGAGAAACCTTAAAGGGGTTTGCTCAGAGCTCGGAGTCCCCCTCACTTTGCATCCCATCCCCATGAAAGGACTTTCCAAGGAAAGGCTGAGGGACTTGCGGCTTTTTAGTCTGGAGAAGACTGAGGGGGGATAACTACTTAAAGGGTGGGCATCAAGAAGATGGGGATAGTCTTTTTTTCAGTGGTGCCCAGTGACAGAACAAGAGGGAATGGGCACAAACTGGAACATAAGAAGTTCCATCTCAACGTGAAGAGGAACTTCTTCACTTTGAGGGTGGCAGAGCCCTGGCAGAGGCTGCCCAGAGAGGTGGGGGAGTCTCCGTCTCTGGAGACATTCAAGCCCCACCTGGACACGTTCCTGTGGGACCTGCTCTGGGTGGACCTGCTTTGGTAGGGGGTTGGAGGAGATGATCTCCAGAGGTCCCTTCCAGCCCCATAGCATTCTGTGATTCTGTGACCCTCCTGCCCTTCTCCTCAGACACCCCTGTGATGCTTGCTTGAGCCAAACTGGATGCAAGAGCACCCATGAGCAGCCACCAACACTGGAGCTGGGCACGGGGATGCTCACAGAGGTGCCAAAATTACACCCTGGATAAAGAACAGCGTGATGAACCATCGTTAGCACCAGGGCACGGATCTGCCTCCCACCCCCCCAATCCCACCCCACCGCGGGAAGTGAGCAGGCTGAAGGCAGTGGGGAGACTTGTAACCGTACGTTTATTATTCCACATGGAAAGTCATTAAAATGATTACACGGAGGCCTGACAATATAATCACGTACATTGGGTAAGAACATCGACACCGACAACAGAAAAGCAGAACTGACCACTTTGCTGTGGCTTCGTACCCAGGTGATTTCCACGGAGGAGCCCGGCTCTGTTCTCCTTGAAGCCAGCGCAGCAGAGGCGTCTCCACCCAGAGCTTCTTCCAATGACTTCAACAGGAGCAGACCCTCCTCTTCCTCTCCCTCCCCCCCCAGACTCCCCCCATCCCCAGTGACAAGTGCTACAGGTTAAAAAGATGGGCTACATATTAAATATAGGGCATTACCTTCAAGTAGGGCTGGTATTTTACACAAATAACCACATTATTTGGTATCACTAGCATTTATTTTTTGTTTTTAATGTCCATCGTAAGACACCATTAAAAAAAAACCAACAACTTTAGTCTTCTTTATCTACAAAGATCTTTGTTCTCATCTCCTTAGTTGGTTGGTTGCTATTTTACCCTGCACATACAAGTATTAGAAGCATTATTAAGAATCGGATCCTTCAACACATTTAAGAATTATATTATTATAACAAATAAGACCAAAAATTAGATTTTATAGTTAAATATTCTGTGAGCCAGACAAAGGGGTTTTACTGTACAAGCGATTGTGCATTATTTTTTTTTTTAAAAAAGCAAATTATAGTGCAAAGCAAAAAACGTTGGCCTGTCTTGTGACCATCTGCATACCATAGAGGTGCGGATATTTACACCTTCACATGACAATATGTCATAAAACCAGCATCGTGGCCGTTCTTTTCATTATTTTGTTTCTTCCTTTTTTTTTATTTTTTATGTTTTAATTTTTTAAAATTCACGACGAACAGTCTTAAATTAACCTACTACTACGAATGCCTTGTTTTCCTTGTGCTTTCCATCAGTGGCGTGGTCGGATGATGATGAACACAGGCTGCCGTGGTCCAGTTTCTACAGCCGGCAAACACCAGAGAGGTGCTCGCTGGCACTAAGGCAAGTCAAGGTTGCAGTTTTGCTGGGGTAGGACTTTCTTATCTCTCTTTTTTTTTTCTTTTTTTTAAAAATTTCTTAATTATTATGAGTTAAAAGAATTGTTCTTGTTGCTTATTTAACTCGTGAGTGGTCATCGCAGCTTTCCGAGGAAGCCAGGATGTCTTGCTCCAGTCTGGATGTGGTAGTGCAATTACAAGGCTCTGTACCTCAACCGAGGGCTGACGAGCTGCCAACTGAGATTTGGTGACTGGAATTTGGGGCAGAGGGGCCAGGAGAGCAAGGTGGGCTTCTGATTTTCAATTTTCCTGTGCTTAGGCATTAAAAAAATATTTAAAAAATCTTGGTTACTGTACCGGTGGCACTGGGATCTGGGACTCTCCCCGTCCCTTTGCTGCAGGGTGGGCTCCAAAGGGCGGTGGGTACCGCTCCTCAGGAACCTGCCCACGCACCCTCAGTGCTGCTGGTGTGAGGAATTCTGAATCCAGCCTGAATTCCCACTCTGGCAGCAAGAACAGCCAGCTCATGGGAGGTGATGTAACCTCCCTCAGGGCCAGGAACCTGCCACCCCTCCATCTGCCTCCTGTCATGGTCCCATTCGGGTTGCAACCTCTTTGGTATCAGCTACAAGGGTGTGTGGTGCTCAGGAGCCCTGGTTCCTCCAAATGCCATGAGGCCACCAGCTACCAACGGTACCTTGAGCGCCCCTTCCTCAGCTTACTCACCTACAGAGAGATAACCCTGTGCTGGGTGACTCGGGGGAAAGAAAAGGAGGATGAGTGGATGGAAAATGCAAGATAACACGGCTTCGCACTATTCCCACCACCAAAGGACCGAGTAGAACTTGCTCCTGTCTCCAAATCTCAGTTAGAGCTTTCAGTATGAACCAAGCCGTTTCTCAATAAAAAAAATAAAAGTAAAAAACCATCCCGTGTCAATCCGCTCTGGGTGAAAACATGGGAAAGAATCCTAAGAGAAATATGGTGCTGCATGTGTCACCACTCAGAGAGGATGAAAGGAAGACCCAGAGAGCAACGGCAGGGTCACACCAAAGGCTCCCGAGTCCCTTCTGCAGCTCACGCGCTTGGAAGTGCATCTCATACAGCTGGGGTTGTCCTGAACACCGCCTTCGCCTCGGCCACCATCACAGAGATTTGCTGAGAGGAGCAAAGGATTGAATGGTGAGGTCAGGACAAAGGAGCAAACAGAACAAACCAAAACACGTCTCGTAAAAAGTACATCTCATATGTAAACATACAGGAAAGGGGGGTCTGTCAGGCACGGGATCAGCCACGTTACTGTTTTAAAAATGACGACAATGACAAAAATGAACAATACAACAACCCCTGTCGTCAACAACAAATAATAACAATAATAATCACATCACAGCTCGTGTTCACGTGGCTGATGCCGGCCGGCCCGTGAGGAGCGTGCCCGAGTCCCCGCCGTTGGGCTGTAAACCAGACTCTCAGGTGCCGCGCGCGGCTCTGGTGGTGTCCCGGAGCTCTTTGGTGGTCAGGGGCCCTACGCTGGTGGGGAGGGAAGGAGAGGAGGCAACAGGGTTTTTTTCCTTTTTGTTTTTTCCTTTTTTTTGTTGTTTTTCAGTTCAATCTTCCTGCACTGGTAGAGAGATGGCTTGGATGACTCCCTGGTCTTTTCTCTTCTCTGAAACGTTTTGCAGAAGAAGGGTGAGCTTTTCATAACTTTTGAATGCTTTGTGAGGGGAAGAGGTGCGAGTGAGATGACTGAGAAGTGTTCTGCGAGAAACAAACATCTGATTCTACATGTCCATTTTTGGTTTTCCCCCTATGTACAATCCACATACTTAAAACATACGAAAGGAACGACATCAAGCGACAAATTCAAGCCTGGTGGACATTCATCTTGAAATGTAACGTAGGTCTTGGTCCGTCTTCGCTTGATGTTTGCCCGTGTTTGCATGCAGAAGATCCTGGTTTGGTTTTGGTTTGGGAGACTTTGGTTTACCCTTTCCCGAGGCATCGTTTTGCTCGATTCACTACCAAAAGGAGTATCGTAATGGTGGCTGATTAAGTTAAAGCTACCGGTGCCCAGTTGAGTTCCTCCTAGTAGGGTCTCCAGACCGACTCATCCATCCTCCCAGTAGTCGTCATGGTCGTTGGCGAGTTACTGTGGCTCCCGTCTGCATCCACCCCGTCGTTCTGATTACCCAGGTTGGGATTCATTAAGTTGTTCCCCGCCGAGGCACTTGTACAAGAAGAGAGCATCCGGGTTGGGGAACGCTCGCCGCCGGCCACCATGGAGAACTGGTAGGAGCCCGAAGACGTGCCATAGTACAAATGGTAGGGAGAAGGGTTGGCCTGGAAGGGTCCACTTTGGTTTTGCGTGGAGCCGGGGTAGGGGGGAGGCAGGTAAGTGTGGTGGAAACGCGTGGTGGTGGGCATGCTGGTCATGCTGATGCCCCCGATGCCGGTGGCGGAGGGTGTCGCGGTGTAAGGGAAGGCAGCGGACATGGCGCCGGGGTAATGCATCCGCGGGTCGGAGAACCTGGTCTCGGTGAGAGCCGGCAGCGTCGGGAAGGAGCGATCGAACTGCCGGGGGTCAGAGAAGGGGCTCAGATCTGAGGTGCCTGTTGGGGTGGAGAAAGAAAGCGGGTGGTTAGGGCACTACCCTTTGGGCTCGTAGAGTTTGTCCTACAGCCTGGGCCATCCCCGAGGCATTAAATCAGAGGGAAAAGCATCCCCTGGATCTACCAGGGAAGAGAGCTGGGGCACTTAAACACAAAACTCCTAAACCCATTTGTTTAAGTTGTTCCCATTTCCTGTCCTAAAATTTGTTGTTTCCTATCCAAGAAGGGACATGACCAGGCTGACTTCTCTAGGGGTCTATTCATCTCTGGCGGATTAAAAAAAACACACCCCATAAACACAGAAAAAAAATTGTTTAGCCATTACATCAGCTGTGTAGTAAATAAATGGAGGCAGGCCCCAGACGGCCGGTCCCTGAGACAGTCGGTGGTGTATATACACACACACGGAGACAGGGAGGAAAAGCTGGAGTCCAGACCAGCCTGCTAAGCCTTCTTGTGGGTGGCCTGTTCGTGCTGATACCATCAGGGGATGGAGCTGATAAACACACAGCCGAAAACTCCCAAGCTAGGAGCCACAATATCCCTCTGCTTGATTTCTCTGTGTATTTTTCTCTTTCCAAGAGGATAAAGAGAGTGAGAAATTCAGGCTCTCTTCTGCTGGGGGGAAGGGAGACTTGGGTCAGCATGGTGGGGATGTTACCCAGCTTCCTCAGATGCTGGAGCCCCCCGTGGCTTTTCTTGGGGGAGCTAAACCCAAAGGGGGTCACAGCCAGCTTGTGACTGGTGAGGGACCTTTGCCTGGTGCTGCTGGGTCCTGTCCTCCTGCAGAAGCCCAAGGTTAGGGGTGGGCTTCCAGACCAGCAGATCCTTTGAGGACCTCAAGCTTTGCTGTGTCTCTCTCAGCTGTCCCGAGGCCAGCGCCATTTCCTTACGGAGCCCAGCGCACCTGGGACAGAGAGAAATGAGTTTTGCTCTCCAAGTAGAGACAGGAACCCCTGTCCTTGAGACCTTGGTGGCCTATGCCAAGCTCTGGCACAGGTGATGCAGAAGGACATGGCTGGAAATGCTGCGACTCCGTCTTTCTCAGCCTTTTAGCACCCCTCACGAGATGACAATCTCTAGAAAGAGAAGTTCTAGCCCAAAGCACCAAGCTCAAAGCCTTGGCCAGCTGGAGGTGGCTCTTCACCCTTCCTGTTTGCACCCAAGCCCCCTGTTTTTCCCTTGTTAAAAGCAGGGGCATCGCACCTGTCTCCTGGCCCCAGTGACACCAACTGTCACACTGGCTGCATTTTTAATCAACTCGAAGCAAGAAAATGTGTGAGATGAGGATGATAAACATGCTTGTTGGTTTTAGATATGCATATGTACGTAGACACACATTTATATGATCATGTATTTGCTATGCATGCAGAGCGATGTGTGCTTTATATACATTTATTATGATGAAGCATTTTTTAACTTCTCAGGGCTGGTGTTCCAGGCCCTGCAGCATTCCCCTAGGAAAAAATACTCCAGTTAATCCTTTCCAGCTAAGTAGTGGCAAGAGCAGGCTCTTGGAGGGGTAGAAAGGGAAGGGATTTGATCTGAGTGAACCCTCTTTCTCATCCCAGGTGAGTCCTTCAGCCACCGGCTGCGGGAAGGAGAAGGGGAGGGGAGGTTCCTCCCTCGCCTCCGGCCGTTTTGCGGGCGATTGGCAGCGCCTGCCTTCCCACGCAGGCTCCAGGGAGGAGAAAGGCAGGGGGGGAGCACCTGGTTTGTGAACGTGGCTGCGGCTTTGGGGCGAGATAAGAGAGGAGCAGCTCAAAGCCGTCACGAACCGCGCCGCTCTCGCACACACCCGGGGCTGGATGCAGCTGAGCCCAGCGTGGATGCGGCCGTCCCTCCTGCATGCCATGTGGGAAGAGGGGAGCGTGCTTGGGCTGGCTGGCAAAGCACTATGCCATGAAAAAACTGCTCCCAACTGACCAAACCAACCTGATTTCACATCTCAGCCTGCCAGCGGGACGCTCTGCCCCATCCCAAAGCCGAGCTGCTGCCAAAGCAGCACCGAAAACTGCTGTCAGGTGTGGTGAGCTGAGGTTTGGAGACCAGCTCTGCAAGAAGCAGCTTGACTGGCGCCTGTAGCTTTAGCAATCACAGGATAAGGGGGCAAAAATCCTGGTTGAACTTGAACTGGAGAGACAAATTGCTATTTTCTGAATGCTTCCTCCTAACAGACACACAGCCCGGCCACTGAGATCCAAGTAGCTGGACTTTTTGGCCATATACTGGGAGAAAACAGTCTTGAATTACCCTCAGACCCCCAGAAAACCCAGGCTGCTGCTGGCTACCTTCCCGAGAGCAGATGACAATCTCCAGCGACCAGACTGTGCCTCCTTCGTTAGCTTTCACATGCCCATAAATAATATTCCATAAAATGCAAATTGAAATAAAACCTAAGTGCTCAGGGCACATTTCCCTTTCCCTCTATAACCCACTCAAAGGATGGCGTATTTTTTTTTTTTATAATGGCTGCCTTTTATTGGCCTGAACTTCCAACGTTTGGCAATGAGTCCTTGCTACTAATTTAGACCCAAGTGCGTCAGAGTGTTAATTGCAGGCACTGTGTGTGACGAGCGAAGCACAGCGAGACCCTCAGCTCTAGGGACACCCTGGACGTTGCCTGCAGAGCACGAGTGGCTGTGGGAGAGCTCTGCAGGTCCCTGGCTCTGAACCCACTGGTCTCTGACAGACAAGACTCAGTAAATCTAAGGGGATGTGGTGGCGAATCCCAGGGAAATCAAATCCCTCAGAAAGTAAATCCCTCGGAAAGCAAATCCCTTGGCTTTGGCCATGGAAACCCACAGCGCCAAGGAGGGAGAGGGGCATCCAAGCGGCCGTGACCAACTCGCTTTCATCTTCACGGGCCTTGGGCTTCAAGTCTGGCCCAGAATAAAGCTCCAGCCTTCCCCAACCAGTCTGAGGCTAAAAGAACCAAACCCAAATAACCCCCCTAAAACAATAAACACTTGTGTATTTCGCCTCTGTGTTATCTGCTGGAGTCTTCCCAGGCTGTGGCAACCAGACACCAGCCGTATAATGCCGGTCTCTGTTTCACCGTGGAACCCCCGGGGGGCTGAAACCCTTCCATGCCCAATTCCCCACCACCATGCCCCGCTGGAGAAGCCTCCCCGGCGGCTCGGCGCTGAGGCCGCCATCACTGGGCCGAGGCACGGAGCGGCCTCCCCTTTAACCACCATCATGGCGTGCTGGGCCTCGGCAACGACCCCGCCGCCCCACAAGGCCCCGGCCGGGGAGAGGCGGCCGCCGGCTGAGGGGAAGTCCCGTCCCNGCCTGCCATTTCAGTCCTCGCCTCAGAGCTGTTCCTCCATCCTGTCTCCTTCATCTCAGGGCAGCCCTCCACCTCAGCACCCTTAGCCTAGGGCAGCCTCTCCATCTCAACTCCTTTGCCTCATGGCTGCCCCTCCATCCATTCTCTTTCACCTCAGGGTAGCCCCTCTGTCTCAGTCCTCGTATCATGGCTGCCCCTTTATCCCGTCTCCTTCACATCAGGGCTGCCCCTCCATCCTTTCTTCATCCCATGGCTTCCCCTCCTCGCTTCAGGGCTGCTTTTCCACCTCACAGATCTGCATGGGTTAGAGCCACACAGCCCGCCATGCCAGCTGCAGGGACATCATCCCTCCTGCCCTGTGTCCAAGGAAAGTCCCTGCTAAAGCAGCCCCAGCAAGGTCCAAATAAAACACTGCCATTAATACCCTCCATAACCACCTAACTCAGCAGCAAAGCTACCCTCCGTCACGCTCAGCCAGCCATCAAACAGCAACCCGGAGCAGGCAACGTGCTAAGGAAACGCCGGGGAAAGAGGAGGGGGCAAAGCTGTACCCTTGGGCCCCGCGATCCCTCCGGTAATGGGCTTTAAAAAAAATATATATTGCACCTCACTGTCCTCGTCAGAGCCCAGAGCATCTCGCACATAGGTCTGCCTGGAAGCCCTGCCTCGGAGGATTTACTACGGCTCGCCTCCCTCCCTGGCCGGCCAGCCCCCATTTGCTTTTTTGGACCCTGGCAATCTGAGCTTGAGTATTTCAGTTGTCCATTTGCCAATCAAAATATTTGAAGGAAATGTTTATTTTCTTCTCGAAATCACACCAGCTGCTGCACTAACTGAATAAGCCCATTTAGCTGTAAGAATTTAACCATTGTAAGAGTGAATTGAGTCCCCCAACTACTCCAAAATCTGACCCAATCTATCAGCGGAAATGTCAATGTTTTGGATGGGAGTTTGGGGAAGTGTGGAATGTGTATTAAATAAAAGCCATGTAAAGGTCAAAGCCCTGATTAGTAATGCCACTGTCTCCTCGTTAGGGCTGTGCTGCCCAGGGGACCGCGGAGGCTGGGACACACCCCGGTATTTAATTGTGCAGCTGCAAATTTGCACCTTTTGAGGACCCCCAAGTCCCCCCCTCCCCGGCACGTGGAGCCGGATAGAAAAAGGCTTTCAAAGCCTCTCAGCCCCTTTTCCAGATAAAACAACTGCGTTCAAGTGACACGGTGGCTTTCTTTTCGGCCTTGGATACAATATAGGTCTTTTCCTGGGTGGATGGCAAGGAGATAACACGCAAAGAGCTGCATGTGATGGGGGCTGACATTGATGGCAAAGCTGGGCAGGGTGGCCAGGGCTGGTGGCGAGCACGGAGGTGGGAAGGCTGGTCCGGAAGGCTGCCAACCACAGAGGTTTCTCTGGGTGTGTTCAGCCACCTCCCTTAAAGACCACGCTGGGTTTGGGAGCTGCCTTGGACGGGCTGAAACTGGTCCCTGCGCCTCTGCTGGGTCAGAACCGACTCAGAGGTCCCTGGAAGCCTTCATGGAGGCAAGGCAACAGACCCTACAAGATGGTTTAGGGACCAACAGCACTGACATGCATCCATCCCAGCAAAGGACGGGGGGGCTTCCCCTGTCTCCTAAAACCCATGAAAATATCCGTTCTGCCTGGGAAGAGGGAAGGGCAGCAGAAGCAACAGCAGGACCTCTCCAGTGCTGCAGGGCTCAGTGTACAGCGGTAGGAGAAGATTATCTGTCATCTGTGATGTCTGGAACCTGAGCAATTCCACAGCACCCAAGATATCACTTTCTGGTCCCCATTTTAGAGATGTGGGGAACATGCAGTGGCTCATTGAATAAAGTCAGCGATAAATCTACGTGTGTGTGCGTGCACATTAGACAACACACACAAATACTCACAGTGTGGTACACACAGAGAGAAGAAAGGAAACTTAAAGGGAACTTGATAGCGTGGCACTCTCCAAAAATATAGAGTATATAAATACCTTCAGCCTGGCCATATATCACCATTTTATTTCTATGCGAATACGTGCCTTGCAAAATTGTCATGAAAAATATAGCCCAAGGGGGGGAAAAAGCCTCCTTTCCTGTCTTATGCCATGATGATTGACGACAATGTAAACACTAATGATACTTTATGCTTATGTATATAATACGCATGCATGTGTGAGACCGAGCGGGGACAGAAATTCCCTCTCTGTATATACCTTTGGCTATTTTTTCCCTACTAGTTTTTGTGATGCTTGGACCTCCATCTTGTCTTTCAGCATTTTTCCTGACCTTTCTTCCTTTCTGCTTCCTTCCCCTCACCGTAACGGCTCCATCTGGGAGCACGGGGAGGCAGGTTGCCAAAGATGGAGAGAATCTGCTCTGTCCAGGGAAGGTGCACGAGGTTCATTTGATCTCTTGAAGACCCAGCTCCTCTCTAGAGAAGGCGCCGCTCTCCTCCCCACCCACGCACACAGGCACACTCTCACGCCTCTGTCACGTATGTGAACAAGTTCATCCGTTTCCAAGCCAGAGCCAGCTAAAAAAGAAAATGCCCCCCTGCCCCTCCTTCCTCCCACCCCATGAAAAATAGAGCAAAATTTATTTTAGGGGAGGAGGGGAGGTGGCGAAAAAAAAAAAAAAAAAAAAAAGAGGGTGTGAACAGCATCCGTTGTTACACGCCCATGGAGCAATTGTTCTGTATCTGATATAACCAGCTCACGAACTGGGTGCAAGAACTTCCTCTGCAGAGTTTGAAAAAGAAAAAAGAAAAAAAAAAAAACCTAAAAAACAACAACCCAACACCCAACCAACCCCAAACCAAAACACAACAACACACACGTCGCTTATCACAGCATCGCCTGGCACCACCTCAAGATCGCCGAGCACCTTTGCTGCTCAGTTTTCTCATTCTCTCCCTGCTCTGACACATGCTCAGACCCGATGAGCATCACAGACCTCAGCACTGATCCCCTGGCTCCTCTCCCAGCACGTTTAATCGGACCCCAAATATGCTGGGCAGCAGCCTCCCTGTCTACACAGGCGGGCAGGGCAGCGAGGCAGGGAAATTCCCAGGTATTCCCAGCTTAGTGAATCACTCACCGCATCTCAACCTCCTCTGGGTCCATTGGGATGCTCCCAGCCATTCATCAGACCCTTCTGGGGAGGACCCTGCTCCTTACATCCAGTTTGGACCAGTTCAGCCCCATCTCCTGTGCCAACACTGTCCTTCATAGCTTACATTAGCTCCTCTCCCTCCCTGATGTTTACCCCCTGGATATATTTATACAGAGCAATCAACTCTGCTCCCAGCCTGCTTTTTGCTAGACTAAACAAGCCAGGCTCTCCCGGCTTCCTCTCCCGCCACAGCCTCTCTCTTCCCCTCGCCATCCCTCTGCCCGCATCCCCTTGCCCGGCACGCACCGTATCAGGGCTCCATCCCGCAAAGCTAATGAATAAACTAACGGTGCTAATTGGAGCGGGTGGGTGGGCTGAACGGGAAGCGCTGCTGCCTTGATTGCAGGCACTCCCTCTGGCCTGCCCGCGCTCTGCTCTTTACCTGTATTCAAAGGGTATTAAAAAAAAAAAAACCCAAAAAAAAAAANAACAATTAACAAGCCCTGACTACATAAAAGGAAGTTGCTGGATTTACAACCCAGCCTGCAGCTAGACCACCTTGCCTGCTGAGCAGGTTTGGGCCAGGCCAGGTCTGCCATGGGAAACCCACTGCGGAACGGCATGCTGATGGGGGGAGAGGAGATGGGGGCTCCAGCCCTGCTCTGCACCGTGGCCACACAGCCGGGCAACGTGGGCAGTGCCCTCCTGCAGCCAGACCCCTGGCTGGAGCCTCCCCATCGGCAGTCTGAGCCTGGCAGCGTGGATCCTAACACATTCGAGGATTCCAGCACACTCAAGGATCCCAGCACACTCGAGAAT
>VXBW01004872.1:355807-384429 GCA_013400375.1 Thinocorus orbignyianus
ATCCCAGCACATTCGAGGATCCCAGCACACTCAAGAATCCCAGCACATTTGAGGATCCCAGCACACTCAAGGATCCCAGTACACTCGAGGATCCCAGCACATTTAAGGATCCAAGCACATTTCAGGATCCCAGCACACTCGAGAATCCCAGCACACTCGAGGATCCCACCACTCTGAAGAATCCCACCACTCTGGAGAACCCCACCACACCGGAGAATCCCAAAGGCAGGACGGCATTCCTGCAGCCTGGGGCAAATTCAACCAGGATCCTTGCAAGCTCCTCTGTTATTTCCCTTCTCTGCTATTTCCTAGGAGCTGCAGCCCTTTGGCACCCCGAGCTGTGGCCGGGGGACGGAGGCGGCTGCGGGTCAGTGGCTGGAGCAGCGGTGGCGGGTGCCTGGACTCTCTCTCAAGGGATGCTCCCGTCCAGTGCCGGGCTGTGGTTCATCTCTGCCTGTTCCATGCCAGATGCATTTAAGGGACACCCAGTGTCCAGCGGGCAGATATAATTGAGAGGAGCAGAAAAGCAGTTTAAAGATAGGCACAGGAGCCTGCGGAGCCTGAAAGCAGGCAGGAAACCCATCTTAAGCGTGTTCCTTCCTTTGAGGCTGAAGCTGAATCCCACAATATGTTTTCTTCCCACTAATGCTTGCCTAGCTTCCTTTGGAAACAATTTAGCCTCTGCCCATGGTAGAATGTTTTTATCCATTAAGAAACGGATATTTTAAAGAAACCATAAGTCAATCTGGACAGGGATTAGGAAGCAGCAATTCAGGGTATTCGCTGGGCCCATAATTCAGGACTTAACCTCAGAGCAGCCACGTTGCATTTCAGAAACAATGGGGCACTCGCTGCTTATGCCAAGAAGCTTCTTAAAAGCAACGTAATACTTTAAAAATGTATATTTAAAAAGAAAAAGAGAGAGAGAGATTTTTACTTTAAATGCCTATGGTGAGGCCTTCTGCTGATGGCTGGCCTGGTTTGAAGCAATGGATTGGAAATCGAGCTGGTTAAAGCCGAGCAGTTTCCAGATCAGGAGATCTGAAAGCTCTTCACCAGCAAAGACAATGTCTCCCAAACCCTTCAGCAGGCAGGGGTTTGCAGAAGCATCCAGCGTTTGCTGCTCTCCCTGTGAACCCAAGGGAATTCGGCGCAAGGGGATGTGAAGCGCGTTAATGAAAACAGCTGGGTCTGTTACGGAGCAGATCGGATTTAAAATCACTTTGCAGTTGCCCTCGTGTACGCAGAGGCCCCTACATGTTGCCGGACAATGCACACAATTGCTTTTGAGTGGTTGAAGATGTTTCCACCACAAAGCTAGAACCCAGGAGCCGGCTGCGTGGGCGGTCCTTCTCTGTTGCAATGGGAATAAAACGGTTCCGCATGAACCGCTGCTGAAACACGGGCCGAGAACTGGGGGCTACTGGGACCATCCCGATTCTCCCGGGAAGGACACGGGTTTGTCACTGTCCCACTTCCCCAGAGCAAGGGGGCCTGCAGAAGTAGCCGAAGGCGTGCAGAAACAAGTTCCTTTAACATCTTGCTTCGCTTTTGAGAGCTACTTGGGGTTTTTTTTGGAATTTTTTTTTAAGAAGACAAAACTCAAAATGAAGCGAGCACGCAAGGCTCTGGCTTCGCGTGCCCCGTAATAAGGAACCATTTTGAGCCATCCTAATGACAGCTTGCTGTCTCGCTGCAGAGACGGGAGCGCCGGGATTTCAAAACCTCAGATTTTCCAGACCTCACTGGGGAAGTATCGGGCCAAATCCTCAACGGGGGGCAAATGGCTCTGCTCCGCTGAGCCCAGGGAAGCAGCGCCAGCCGATGAGGGTCTGCCTGCCCTACCTGCCTGGCTGCTGGGCCAGATTCTCATCACAGAATTATAAAGACTCAGAGTTACCCTATTTCCCCCCCCAAAGCAGTGGAAATTGGAATGAAATCTGGTCTGTAGAGGGGTGCAAATGTCTGTCCTGTTTGCAGATGCAAAGGATCGATTCTCTGCCCATCTGCACGGGGTAAAGTGAGACTGAAGCCACTGGGCAGTGGGAGGCCGGCGGGAGAGCAGGATCTGATCCCTCGGCCACGGTGCTGAGCACGCTTCTCCTCCCATGTTTCCTGGCATGCCCTTCAGAAACGATCGGTTTTCTCTTACCGGGAGGTTTTTGGTTTGAGACCATTTAACCTCAGGACGATCGTTTTACACGGGGGCTATTTATAACCTCCAGGGGTTGCTTTACTGAAAGCCTTCTGCAAATGGCCAAGGGTCTGATTCTTCTCCCGTTTACCGTGATCTCCACTGCGGCTACTGCCTTCACCCCGAGATTGGACTGGGCCAGGGCAAACACATCTCCAAAGGACCCTAATTCCTCCCAAAGACTTGTCTCCTACATGTCCATCTGCTTCAAAGCCCAAAATCCACGTGCTGCGTTCAGGGATTTGAGGTGCCTGAATCCCCCAACCACCTCCCACCCCCTTCCTTCCTTCCTCGGTGGCCGAGGCTGTTTCTGAGCATCTCACCTCCCCAGCCTGGTTTTGCCAGAAACGGATTAGGAAGCCTTTGCTCAAACTGCTGGGTCAGCAGAACCGGGAGGCCAACCACCTCCGGCACACGAGCGGAGAGCTGCTGGGCGTAGGTGCTCGCAGAGGGAAAACCTGCCCCTCCACCCTCCCTGGCTCCCCTCTTTGAATCCCTGCACCGGGATGTGAAGATGCCAAGAAAAAAACAGATTGGGAAGCACCCAGGTAAAAGGCTGGCGGGGGCCAGGTGAACTCCAGCCTGCCCTTTCCGTCCCTCCTAACCCATATCTCGTTATGCTTTTTTGCTAATCGGCTTCTCGTGTGTGTTACCTAAGAACGTGCCAAGTCGTGAGAATTACAGGCCTGTTAACTCCTGTGTTATTCTTGGCACGGGCCAGGCTCCACTTGCTGGGGTAAAAATTATGATCTTTGTGAATAAGCTGTGTGTGTGAGAGAGAAAGAAAGGGGTTTTTTTTTTTTTTATAATTATTATTATTATTATGATTGGTTATAGCCAGCGCTGTGTCAAAAGGACAGGGCTGAGATTAAAATTACTGAGCTGCTTCTGCTCCCAGTTACGCTGGGAAGAACCCGCAGTAATTTTCAGAGAGTTCCTCCAACTCGGGAGCGAGGGAGCCAAGAGCAGAGCGTGCACGAACTGCCTTGTGCAGCATTCCTGGTACTCTGCATTCACTCCGCAGGAATGATTTTAGATGGCTAATTTTGTGTGTCTCCACTCCTGCTGTCACTTGACATTTGGGAATCTGGCAGGGACGGTAGCTTGTGGCCAGCTTCAATTTTTTTCTTGTTGAATTTGTGTCATCACCTGATTCTTTCCTCCAAACGACGCTCTTTGGGTTTCTGGCACTACAGGGGACTGGACTAATTTAAAATACGCATCTTTTTTCCTTCCCCCACAAATTTCTTTCTTTATTATGCAGCCAATGGGACGAGCCTATAAAATTCTTTCTCTCTCTCTCTCTCCCTCTTGCTTTTTTTTTTTTTTTTTTTTTTTTTTTTTAACAAAAATCAAATGATAATCCTACACAAAATGCCCGGCTTCTTCTCATAAACCATGCTAATATCAATGAAAATTCCAAGCATAAGGATTTGCATTTCAATGAGAAAGAAATTAAATTTTGGCTGTAATTTGGGGTTGGGAGGAGCGGGGCAGCTTTTACAGTTCAGGTAACGTTTTCAAACATGTTTTTGGGCCCGAGACACCCTCTTTGCCAATGACACTGAGGTTTTTCAAACATCTGCCGTCACTTCTGAAAATGCAGCACAGAGGCTTTTGAAACTTTTTCAGTCTGAACCCTTCCAATCACCAAAGCTTGAAACGAAACCGCCTTAAATACTATCCCTTAAATCCCAGGAGTATTTCTGCCCATTTTCAAAGGAAAACAACTCCAAGATGAGAAATGCAGGGAAAAGGAGGGCGTTTCACTTGAGGACAGGGAGAAGGGTCTCTTGACGCGTGGTGGTGGTGTCTGGTTGGGCTGGGAATTGTGGGAGCTGGATAAATCCAGTGCAGGGCAACTGGATAATTTCCAAAGCAATGCTTAATTGGGGGTGTGGGGTGTGAAAACCCGGATGCCTGGGAATGAGCAGCCCGAGCTCTTTCCCGGGTAGCTCTGGTGGCAATTCCTACCTCTTTCTCTCCTGGAAACGAGCTGCCAAAGCAAGCTTCACAGGGAGCGCCCGAGGGCTCGGCAAGGATGGGAAGAGCAAAGGCTGTGTGTGTGCATGGATGTGTGTGTGTGTGTGTACGTGTGCGCACGCGTGCGGCCGCGCAGGTGTGCATACGTGTGGGGAATTATGCTGGAGTTGGGTGATGGATCACCAGACTTGGCATAAACACAATGCAACAAGATAAGAAGCCATTTGGATCAGCATGTAAAGTATCATAAAACACCCTTTCGAGTTGGTGCTTAACCCTCCACGCCTTCGCGTCAAAGAAGCAGCTGGATTCAAAGCACGTTGCTCTGATCTCCCTCGCCTTCCTGCTGGAATTCCTCGGCTTTTCCTAGATCTAATGGTGTGCAGAGCGCAATTGCCTGGGTTTATGGTTTAGTTCCCTGATTTAACAGATGCAAAAAAGGTTTCCAAGGTCAAGAAACCCAACCAAACCCCTGGCCTGTCCCTGAAGCAGGACTCCTTTCCCAAGGGAGAGCTGGACTCCAGCCCTAAAACACCATCCAGAGGGAAGCTTGGTGGGCCAGGAGCACAAAGGATCGGGATGTGATGCCAGGCTGGGACACCCAGCCAGTTACCTTGTATTGGAGTTTGAGCCTGGGACCCAAAGTGGCTGGGAGTGCTGAGGGATCCGCGGGCGTTGGGTGTCGTTGGGGTGACTCTCATGGACTGGCGCAGCCGTTCCAGCTCCCCGTAGCGGTCGGTGAAAGGTTTGGCTTGGTCTTCTAGCTTTTGTCTGTGCCCTGGAACATGATAAGAGAGTCTGATATCTAATCAGTTACCCTTTGGCTAGAGCACCCTGGTTACACACAAAGCCAGCACCGTCTCCATCTTCGTGGTTTGCGTGGTGGAACAGGCAGAGATCAGCTCTCCAGGGGCTTTGCACGGCACACACATTGGGGAAGACCTCATGGTTCAGACAGACAGACCCTACGGAAGCAGGGACACCAACGGGAGGTCATGGATCATCCAAGTCAGCATCAGATCAAGGAGCAGGATGCAGGCGCTGGGCCAGGGTGCCCTGTACTGTGCCCAAGGCACCAGCCTACACCAGCCTCACTTGCTCTGAACAACAAGGGGAGACACACACAAGGCAGGAGGAACCCTATCTCTTGGCAGGGTGGTGACTGGGGAACATTGAATCTTAGAATGGTTAGAGTTGGAAGGGACCTTAAAGATCATCCAGTTCCAACCCCCCTGCCCTGGGCAGGGACACCTCCCACCACACCAGGTTGCTCCAAGCCCCATCCAGCCTGGCCTTGAACCCCTCCAGGGATGGGGCAGCCACAGCTTCTCTGGGCAACCTCTTCCAGTGCCTCAGCACCCTCACAGCAAAGTTCTTCCTAAGGTCTAACCTAAATCTCCCTTCTAACATCAAACAAAATGTTGAATTTTACCTGTTCTCTACAGGATTTTATCAGAACATAAGAACAAACTCTCATCTCACTCCAGCCCCCTCCCTGGCTCTGCCCACAGGACAGGGCTGGAGGAGGGATGGGAGCCCCGGTACCACACCTTGGCCATCTCACTTTGCTTCTTTCCCTTCCTCTTTTCCTACCCATAAAACGGGCAGACTATTCACCTACCTCCCCCAGGCAGGGCAGCAACTAATGAGCATTTGTAAAGCACTCCCAGCTCTTTAGGTAGCAGCTGCTGGAACAGGGCAATAATTATTAAATTTATGCTAATTGTCCCGAGGCAAGAGGCGCATGAAATACACTTGATACATAACTTTCGCATTTGACTATATTAATCATCGCCGAGCGGCTTCACTCTCTCTGGGACGGATTCCAGTCTCAGTTACACCCGCACGAAGCTGGAGGGACTCCAGAGGAGCCGGAGCTGCTTCAGTTTTACATCCGTGCTGGGTTCAGACCTTGGATTCTCCTTGTTCATTACCTGCTGCAGCCAGGAGGCCCCGCAACACCCCCAGCTCCTTGCACCTGCCGTGAAAGGACCTTCCCGAGGTGGCAAACGCCTTGTCCCAGCATAACGGGGAGCGGAGCTTGAGGGCACCCGGAGGTGTGCAGGCACGTCGGGGAGGTAGGAGAGGAGCTGGGAAGAAACCCTTCTGCAGCTCTCCTGAGAGCTGAGCCTTATCAGATCCAGCCCTCTGGCCCCAACATCCACCCAGTCAAGCTCAAGTTCTCTGGTGGCTTTGAAGAAGAAAAGCGACGCTTTTGGAAGGTGCAAAACGCAGCCACCTCTTGCTCGCACCCCTCCTTCCCCCCCAACCACCTCACATCTGCGTAGGGTGAGCTCGCTGCCAATTTATAGCAAAGTCACAGAAAGTCCCCAGACTTCCCCCTCTTTAAATTTGATGTCTGCTATCTTCTGATCTGGCGTTTGCTTCGCTCCTCATGCTCCTTCTTGCCCATGGAGACCCTGGATGGCTCCAATGGGAAGGGAGAGCATTCATTCCAGTGGGGATCTGGTGCTCCCAGCTGAGCTCCCTGCCCTGGCATCACTCCACGGGTGTCCCAACAGCAAAACACCCCCCCCACCACAGTTTTTGAGGGGTCTTGACCTCTCCTAGGAGCTCCACACCCAGGTGAAACCCACTGCCCCCCCAACTCTATAACCCCCAGGCTCCTGGGTGCATAAAATTCCAAATGGAATGAAAGGGTGCTGATGCCAAAGAGTAAAGCTTGGCCAGGATGAGCTCCCAGCAGAAAGCAAAACCCAGCGGCGTCCTGAAAATGGATTTTCTCCACTGGGTGAAGCAAACCAAGGAAACCTCAACTCAGCACCCTAAACTACCTCTCCCAACCTCTGCATCCCTGGACCTCGGGAATCTCTGCGTTGTCTGAGGGCCTTTGGAGACGTGCGCTTCCTCTGCCACACCGTGTTTGTGCTTCCCCCAAGGGGGATGGTGTGTGCAGTGAGGTGTCTTGTTTTGGTCCCCAGTTTATTATTTCGGTACACGTTTGAGCACAAAAGAAGAAAAATAGGCTTACGTTTTACCTTTAACCCCTTTTCTCAGACAGAGCTCAGTGGAGAAGCCAAAAGGACTTCAAAAGACCGAGTTCCACAGAAGGGAAATTAAATCCTCTGCCTCTATCTCAGCTGAAACCCTATCCTGCGGTAGCATCTGGCATGTGATGGAGAAAACCCTGAAAAATAAATCAAGTGATCTCGGTGCTGATAATGTTTTTAAAGACTATTCAGCCCCACGACTGAAGCCAGGGCTTCATGTGGCTGCAGCGTGGTTGCTCCCGTCCCCGCGCTGTCTGAAGGCAGCCCCGTGGGGTTTTTAAGCCTCGAGTAAAAAGCAGCGCTGCACTTACACCCTCCAAAAGGGGCTGCTTTGTGGGGGGACCCAGCAATTAACCCCCCCCCTCCCAAACCCTGAAATTACCCCGATAAAAAGAAAGTCGGAAACTTGATGCAAATATAAGTCAAGACAAACACAGAGGCTCGTTTAGGAGTGAAAATGGTGGGGGCAGGATGCTTTCTGGCTCTTCCCATTCCCTCTCTGGTTTATATCCCACCTCCATCTCCATGGGTAGGACCTAAATCGTATGAAAAAAAGCAGTGAAGGAGTTAAAAACCACCAGCGTGGACTGCCAACCCTCCTCGGTACAAGCTGCCTCCCCGGGACTTCCTGCCACTTGTCACTTAGAGCTGGGGACGTCAGGCTTTGTCACGCAAGAGAGAATCGCTATTAATGGGCTTCTTTCATCAGAACAACCTGAGCTTTTTAATTTCTGCAGCGGTTGGCTTCATTAAAAGCCCTTCCCCATCTGCCCACAGCTGTCACGGAGAGGAAACCATTGCCGCCAAGTGAACAATAGCTCATACCTTAGAGAAGAGGAAGGTGGTTTTTAAGCTTAACCCAAGGACTGACTCAAAGCCTCCCGAAGCCAGTGGGCGGATTTTTCAATCGACTTCAAACCACCCCAGACCTCATCCCAAGAAATCTGTCGGAGAAGTCTTAATCACGCCCGACCTGTGGATTTTTGGGGCATGAAACCTGCTGTTGGGGGTTGGAGCTTTCGGCAGTGCGTGTCCAGCGGTGCCAGCACTGGCTTGCGGGGGGCAATATTTATGGAAACAATAGCCCTTAGCACTATAAAATGATGGAAGCTACTGACCTTTAGGCACTTCTTGTCAACAGCACAAGGGTTTTAACGCTGGATTGGGTTCCCAAATCAGTTAACTCCGATACTGAGTATGACATGATGTAAACATTGACGGATCACCTACGATCCTGATGTAATAACAAGATGAGTATCAGCGTATCAAACAAACAATCCCACTGAACGCTTCCCAGCTGGAAGGGCCGATGTGAATTTGACACTTTAGGCCAGTAATAAGAAGCATACTGGAAGTTTTGGGTGTTTCCTTGGAATGCAGACAGCGAAACAGTGCGCCGCATTGGAGCTCCGGCCCTCAAAGCCATGGTTTAAAGACATGCTTTCAGCATTAAAACATTTCAAAGACCAAACAGATCCTGCTCTTCCTTCTAAGAGTCTGCAACCTGATGTGGCTTCTGAAGCTGGGACTGGGATGGGGTTTCCAGGCAGTGGTGGGGGTGGGAATCCACAGTGTTCACCAAAAGCAGCCTGTATCTCCAGGCTACAGAAAATATAAAGCTGATCAAAGGTAGAAAGGGGTTCCGGGAACTTCATGGGTTGAATGATACCAAAATCTCAGAACTGGTGGGTTTGATTTGAAAAAACACCCTCTGGGGTGCCTGGGGTTTATCTGTGTTTAGATGTAGACGGGGTTACGGTCAGGAGGGACAAGGAACTCCACTGCCAGCTCTCTGCAGGTTCGGATTTGGGTGTCACACTCGTCCCTGTCCCTACCCCCCGTAGCTCTGTGCTACCAAAGGACGGGAGAGCAGATGGTGGGAAGTGGCTTGGCCCTCCCCAGACGTCTTGCTGCGAAACGCTGGCGGCAAGCTGGAACGGAGGAAACATGGAGCATTTCAGCGCCGGAGAGGGGGTGGTGATGTTCATTAACACACACATTTGCAGATCATTTCCTCAGCTCCATGGAGGAGGAGACAAGAACCAGGAGACGGTAGCATGAGTTGGGGCAGCAGCCACCAGTGGCCACTCATCCACCTTCAAAGCAAGGTTCTGAGCATCCCACCGGCAAGTGCCCACCATCCTCCACCCAAAAATGAAGAGCTCTGCTCAAAAATGAAGAGCCAAAGCCCACGGCTCAGCCCAGAAGGAGCTCACCAGGAGCAGGCGGCGCAGCGATGCCGCACACAACCCAGTGGCTTAGTCTCTACACGTCCGTGAGAACGGACCACAAGAAAGCAATCAGCAGGGGATAAAACTCCGTCTCAATGAGCAAAACACCTTTCAAATCCCTCCGGTAGCCCTCAAAATAGGTACTTCAGAGAGACACACCAATCCTCTACAGAGGGTTGAATTTTTTCCCAGTCTGAGTCTCGGCTAGACTATCAAGTCCCAGCATGTGCTCCAGAAACAAGCCACATGTGAAATGCCCGTGTTATGGGAACAGCAGGCCTGTCCCTTCGAGCAGATGTTGGGGTGGTTTCATCTTTGCACACCTATAACACAAGACATGAACATCCCTCAGGTTCTCCCTGGAAACCCACCTCCAGCTCCAGACTCACCATGGGAAATTCCCACCCAAGAAGAATGTGGTGGAGGAGCCCCACGGCCAACGAAAGAGGGAGTGGAGGACACCTTGGTGGGGAAGACAATGTAGAGATGGGAGCTGGGCTGCCCAACAGCTAGAAGGGACTCAAAGATGACATCTCCACGGAGGACGATGGAGATCTCCACCAAGCTCCAGTGAGCACCAACAGCCGGCAAGTGCCAAAGCCCACCTCCTCAGAGTTGAAGCCCAGAAGTTCACAGGAGGAAAACGTTAGAAGGAACTGTCTCTTCTGCTGCCGAACAAAGTCAAGCACAGATAACTCGTTATTCACATGTTTGAAGTTGGCCTGCTTACGCCATTTGGAAAGAGAATCAGTCACGGCGAGGCTTTGCTTTGGTTTCCTCTGGCTTTCGTGAGACACTACCGCTACTGTCTTCCTCCAGCTTGGAGAGAAAAGGGGAGTGTGTCGCAATGCGCCTGGGCTCGCATGTCCTGGCAGAGGATTTACACCGACTTGAACAACGAAAGGAAAATAATATTTAAAGGGGNAAAAAAAAAAAAAAAAAAAAAGCTGCTAATTTCTAAAGCTTTTTTAGCTGGTGGTGGTCTGAGATGAATTGGCTGCCTCTAAAAGGATGAAAATAAATATCCCTCTTTTTGAAGGAAATAGGCTGGCTCCCGGCCAGCGAGCAGGAGGCAGAGAGATACGTTGCATTTACAGTAGGTTTTTTACTGTCTGAAGCTCCAGCAGCAGTCGAGATGTTTGTTGGAGGCAGCCTGGTATTGATTAGCTGCCTTTGCGAAGCCCCTCATCTCCTCTCACTTTTTGGGTCGGTCCCTGGGCTTTGCCTCTGCCTCTCTCCCTGCCTCGCAAGGAGGACACATCCTATGGTGGCCTCTTATTACATGGGGGAGACCCCAAAACTGAGCCCTTTGGAAGGAAAACAAAGCAAGGCATTAATTCAGATGTTTAAACAGAAAGCTAGGGGAGCATTTCCCAAAGCTCCTGGGACGCCAGAGCCGTGGCCCATGTGCAGACAGAAGAAACATCATCACACCCAAATTTCCCTGCAACCTCAGCGCAAATCCCTGAAGGACACAGGCTCCCCATTCCCAGGGAGTCTTTCTGGATTTGCACAAGTATTTCAAGGACTTTCCAGCACAGGTGAAGCTGGAGGCATTCTCAGCAGGAGACGGGGTAAGGTCATTTCAGCATTTAGCTGTCTCTGAAAAGCGTTTTCCTGCATCTTTCCATGAAAACCCCCTGACTCAGAGACTGCAGAGTGAATTGGGTGGGTTTTCAAAAGTTTTTGATCTGAAAATTTCACTCTGCAAACCGGCAGGTGGGTGTGCATCTGCGGGAAATGCAGCAGCTTTCCACAGCAGGGTGCAAAATCTCACCGACCTTGCTAACTGCTCTGCAAGTCGCTCCCCTTTCCAGGAAAGCCAAATTCATTTATGGGCTGGGATCCAGTTCTCACAGAACTGGGCAAAACCCCGGATCCAAAGGTTCGGAAGCTGGGTGCTTGGGAGGAAGCAGCCAGATCTCAAGTCCCTCCAAGCTGGTATTGCCTCAGTCAGGTCTGAGATCAGATTTTCAGCTGTCGCTGCGTAGATCAGTGGAGAGATGCCAATTTGCAGGGAGTTAATGCCTGCTATCTAACAACTTGAACTGGGACCTGCCTGGTACCAGTAGAGCTGGTTTTTCCCAGTTAACAACCTGTTCCATTAGGGCAAGCGCATCAAATTCCTTTGGGTGACACTGATTAAGGATACTCTGCCCAGGATGGGGAAGGACCGTCTGCTGGGTTCAGACCTGTGCAAGGAATGTGCCGCGGTTCAGCTGATGGGCACGAGGTGGATCTGGCCCCGCAGCAGCTTTTCTCTCTCGGTAACGCAGAGCAACCCGGATCGGACCCAAACTTTCCCAAGCTTGGAGGATGCTGAGCGCTGGGTTTCCCCTTTGCCCCAGGACAGAGCTGGAGCTCAGCCCTGACGTTTGAATGTTAATATCTTCCCCGATCCCAGGACTGAGCTCCAAGCTCCCTCTCCAGAGACAGGCTGGTATGTCGGGTAATTACAGCTCCTAACGAGCTTTGCCAGCACGTGCAATGCAACTCTATAAGCCAGAACCCCAGAGCAATGCTACCCACATGGCAGCCCTCATTCTCTCCACAACACTGCTCCTCCAAAGCCAAAAAAGCAGAGCTGTGCATGGGGTAACAACAGGTAGAGGGTCTGTGCCCAGCTCCATGGTTGCGGGAAGCACCAGAATGGGATGTGCACAGCCGGGAAGCTTCATACTTTCCCACTTTCCCACTGCCTTCATCCTCGGCACAAGGGCTCGGAGGCTGGGATGGGCACCGAGGATGCTTTCTGGGTCCCTCTTCTTCCCTCCCCTCTTCACCCATCTCCCACCACAAATGCGTAGATTCACTGGAAAGAGTGAGAGAAATAATGCCAAATCCTGTCTCAGCACCTTCCGCTGCAGGATATGATTTATCTCTGGCTGATGGCAGAACAGGTGACTGGTCTCCGGCAGCGGAAGAGAAGGGTCTTCGGAACTAAATTTCATCTCACTCTGAGTCAAATCCTCTTCCTCCCTCCGCCACATCATTAAAGTGATTGGTTGTGCTGATAAGCCCTTTCGAGAGGGAGAAACGAGATGTGTCCTGCCCTGACATCTGATGTGATCTTGTGGTTTTGTTTGATAGTTCTGGTCCTTCAGCTGTTGTCTTCCCTGAAATGAAACTTGCCTTTTAGCACTGACTTTTTTCTTTCTCCTTTTTTTCTTCTCTTTTCCAATCCATGACCCTTCTCCCCGTCCTCCTGAGCCTGCAAATCCTCCCCAGGGGAAGCAGAGCATTAATATCTCTGCAATACACAGTCCCAGCTACAGCCTGGTACCTCCTCACCGACAGCAACAGGCAACGCTCCCACATCTCCCGCTGCCCAGCAGGTTCTTAGATCCACTTTACAAATGGGTAAACTAAAGCACGAGGCAAAACACGTGCCCTTTGTGGAGGTCACCAATGCTCCCAAATTCTCCTTTTCAGTGCCAGCATCTCCAATCACCCACATCCCAGCCCAGGACCTGGATTCCCAGACCCCGCAGGAATTCCTTTCGCTATTTATTTGAACAGCACCTGGCACAACTCGCACCCACGCCCGGCATCGAAACACCACCAGC
The DNA here is from genome assembly GCA_013400375.1 of Thinocorus orbignyianus. Lineage (NCBI taxonomy): Eukaryota > Metazoa > Chordata > Aves > Ciconiiformes > Thinocoridae > Thinocorus > Thinocorus orbignyianus. The sequence continues at coordinate 368,793 of VXBW01004872.1, forward strand.
ATCCTTCTAGAAGAAACCTTCCAATGAAACGTAGTTCTCCAAACATTGCACACCCACCGGAGGATCTTTTTGCTCCGTTTTTCTCTCTTCCAGAGACACTACCAATGCTCACTTCTCTGATTCGGATTTATTTCCGAAGCCGGAATGCCTCTTCCACCCCGGCTGAGAATCGTGCCCTAGGGTTTTCCCGAAGCTTTCAAAAGCAGGAGGTGTTGCAACCAATTTCAACAAAGATTTCTTTGTACAACATGAGTAAAAATCATTTCCCCATTCTGACTCCCAGTACCGTTCAGCTTAGAGAATATTGGTCATTGTAAAGTGAAATGGTTTTGAAGTTATTATGCGCCAGACGATTATAAAGAAGTGGAATTTACTGTATGTGATGAACAAAACAATTAAGAGGAGTGAATTTACCAGAGCCCATATAACATATAATTTCAGTTGCTCTATTAATACTTCTTTAGAGGCCAGAATTACAGCCCAGGCCATGCAAAACCATGGCTTTGAGCGCTGTCGGGCAACCTTTATCCCTGCTCTGCTCTCCCTGGGGAATGTCCTGCAATCCCCCACTACTGGGTGCCCCCCAGGGCATCCCCACAGAGGGGCATGTGGGTCCTGCATGGGGCTGGGGGGTCTTGCACAGCCTGACCCATGGAAAATAAAAAACCTGGTGCTGGGATGGCTTCCTCCCCGAGGGATTTTCATCCACACCCCCCAGAGCTGAGCCCCGACTCCTTCTTTCACAGCATTTTTGCAGGAGTGGAGCCCGAAGGGGTTAACTGGATGGAGGTGCCTATAAGAAATTAGGGGAGGAGGTAGTTTAACATAATTGCTTGTGATGCATGTATCAACAGCGGCCCCGAACTGCCTCTGCAAGCAAACAATGCCCTGGATGGTCTCGGCAGATACCAAAGGGTGCAAATTTCCCCGCTGGGATCAAAACACATTAGCGATGGGAATACAAACACAGAAACCCTCCTGAGCAGCAAGTACCGATTTGCAAGGGCTCCTGCATGAACTCGGGAGCCCCGAGCATCGCGCCGGCGTCTCCTCATCCCTCCCCACCCCCGGGCCTCCTCCACGCTCCCAGAGATGTGCCTTCAGCCTCCTCCTCTGCCTCCTGCCTGCTCACTGCAAAAGCCCCCGGTTAACAGGATGTTCAGGAGGTTTTTTGAGGGATCTGGTGGTTGGAGGGTGAGAGTGGGCAGCATGTTGTGCCCCACTGGAGATGACAGCGATGCTGTGCCATTCTCCCATCTCTTCGTCCCAGCCAGGGTTTGCTTTTTGTTTGTCTCCATCCAAAGAGCAAACAGGACAGGGAAGGTTGGGATGGAGCTGGATGCTTGGGGTGGTTGTGGCTGTCGGGCACCGTCCACGCGAGTGCCCAATCCCAGGCATCAACGACCCCAACGGCAGCTGGAGAGACAGTGGAGAAAACAAAATATATCAAAATATTTTGCATTCCCACTGAGGATTTCCCACGCCTGCCTTCTTTCAGGACACCCCAAAAAGCCTACACCCCATCCCAAACCCTATCCCTCCTCCTGGTAGGACCCTCCATGGGGCTGGATCAATGTGGGGAGAAGCGGAGACCCACGAGCTCTGCACAGGCTCCGTTCTGCAAAACCAGAGGCTGGGATTAACCTGATGTCCCCAGGCCACGTCACTCCCTGTCTCCAAGGGCCACCACGAGGAAGCACCATAGCAGGTCCCCACCAGCAAGAGATCCTGGGTGGTCACAGGGAGCCCATGGAGTTTCCATGGATGACGGATCCATAACATCCATCTCAAGTGGCTGCACCGCGTCCAGAGCAGCGAGTTAATAGGGAAGTGAGAAAGTGCCGCTCAGGATTTCCTCCTCTTCCTCCCCAGGGAAGAGAACAGGTCTCAAGAAGTGGGAAATCAGAGTATTTTAAGCACTGCACTTTAAATTAGAAGAAATTATAACAATTTTACATTGAAAAAAGACTGTCCAGGAAGCAGTGAGGTCAGTTATTTATTTAAATGATCTTGTTGGTTTGATTGATTTAGTTGTCTTTATTTTTTTTTCCTTATTTTTCCCCCTCTTTTTTTTTTTTTTTTTTTCCCCCCCCCCCCTCCTAATTCCCGGACAAACTGGGAAATGTCTGTGTATTTATATCTCGCTAAGGACAAGCAGGGGAATAAAACAAAAGGCCCTAATTATACCCAAAACTATCACCCCACGGGAGCACTTCAGCACTGAGCCTGCTTTTAATTACAGAAACATCTCGAGTTCAAGTTTTACGCATCCCCACGAGGAAGCCTTTTTGCCAAGATAAAGATCTGAAACCCTACAATGCTGGCACGACGCAGCCCCCGTCCTCGGTCTCCCTTTGAGCTTCTGAGAAGTGCAAAGACCCTCTAATAATGGATTATCTCTTCACCAAGGGCTTCCCAAAAGCTGTATTGAATCTCCCGAGGGTGGCACTGCCCGGGGAACACTGCAGACCGTGGGGTCCCAAAATTGCCCTTAGAAATATGGGCAACGAGGATGGCTGAGGGATTGGAGCATCTCCCTGAGGAGGAAAGGCTGGGAGAGCTGGGACTCTTGAGCCTGGAGAAGAGAAGGCTGAGGGGAGACCTTAGTAAGTCTTATAAGTATCTGAAGGGTGGGTTGAAGGAGGATGGAACCGGACTCTTCTCAGGGGTTCCCAGTGACAGGATGAGGGGCAATGGGCACAAGCTGGAACAGAGGACATTCCACTCAAATATGAGGAAAAACTTCATGGTGAGGGTGGCAGTGATGTGCTCTGGGCAATCTTGCTTTAGCAGGGGAGTTGGATGGGATGATCTCCAGAGGTCCCTTCCAACCCTGACAATTCCCTGATTCCACAAATACGGCAATAGTGAGTTGTTTTCTTCTTGATCCTCTTTGGTTCCAGTCCCATCCTATGCCCCTCTTCCTCATCCTCACCTATTTTAGGCTGTCCCTTGCTGACTAGCACCTGTCTGCCACTCAGTAGGATCCCAATTTCCCCACTCAGCTTCATGGAATTGGCCACCACGCATGGCCCCAAGCCCCCCTGCAGCATGGCCAAGTCCTGCAGAGCTCCTCCCACTCCCATCCCCTCCCAAAATCACTTCCAACCCTAAGAAAACCATGAGAAAAACTCTTTTCCCAAGGCATGGATTTACACGAATTCCCCCACCGCACAGAGCCATGAGACAAAGCACCCTAAGACCGGCCGGCCGAGCTCCCTGCTGCCGTGGGGTTCCTGGGATCACTCCTGCATCCCAAAAGCAGCTCTTCCTTTCCCAAAGGCGCTAGCAATTCCCTTCCCCTTCCATAAAGGCACAGTATCCAGCAGTGCCAGGATACAGTGGATAAATTCATGGACCAAACACTTTTCTCCAAGGTAATGGGAACGTTTCCACTTTGTCTCTCTCTTTTTTTTCCTTTCCTCCCAAACCAATGCAAACGAGGGGAGCCTTAAAGAGATGCTCTTCGTTAGCAGCAATTAGCAAGGAGTCAGGAATCTCGCCAGAAGCCATCATTGCTTTTAAAGATAGCACAGCCCAAAAGTTAGGAAGGAAATCACCAGCCCTGCAATACATTTAAACGCACTGTTTAACGCAGCACCGGGATCGGCAATACATAAATATCCATTTAGATACAGGATAAATAGGGGATGCCTGGCAATTTCTAATTGCTAGCATCAAAATCCAATTAGTGGGATGGAATATTGCACCTCGTTACTCTTCCCTGAATTAAACAGGGTTTAGGTTTTACTGTTTCTGGTAGGAAATTTCACGAGGGATGGGGAAAATACGCGGGGGTGGTTTGCCTTGCTAGCACAGTCCTACACATCCTCTTTTCCTCTCTATCCTCAACCTGGAGCATCCACTAGGAATAAGGGGCGGGGGGGGGAATCAAATCAATCCACAGCACAGAATCCTCTGAACTCAAGAAAAATAGATTCAGATGTATATTAAATGAATTAAAAACAAACAAACAAACAAACAAAACAAAAAAAAAAAAAAGAAAAAAGAAACAAACCCAAAAACATGAGAAAGGCTTTTTCTGGGTGGTTTGTGGATGTGCTGGGATTTGGGGAGCCGGGATGGCGCTGGGCGTGGGGTGGGAGCCGAGATGGGGGTGAGATAGATGGGGATGAGATAGGGGGGTGTGGGCAGCGGGGCCGAGGTGTGCCCGGGCTGGTGGGGCCAAGGCAGGACTGGGTGGTTCAGGGTGCTGCTTCTATCAGCAGGGCTTCGAGGTGGCTGGAGAAGCCACAGCGAGGTGTGTGTCATCCCTGGTACGTGCTGATCCAACCCCTTCTCCACTCCAGCTGCCAACTGGGCAGCACAAAAATATGTCCTTACAGCGTGGCTGGGGGCACCCAGGGCCATGGGGACCCTCCCCTCCTCCTGCAGCCACCCCAGCACCCCGATATCAACAGTGGCAAAGCCCTTTTCAGGATTTACAGTTGGGGTTTTCCCCTTTACAGTCCATCTTTCTCCCAGTTTATTTTTGATTTTTTACCCCAAACTTGAAACCAAGAGCCCCCGGTCCATGGGCAGCCAGCACCCATATCACAGCTTTGTGCCCATCAACTGCCACCACCTCAGGGACATCGATGCTACCACCCTCCTTCAAAGGGATGGAGGAGGGAGTTTCCACCCTTTGCAGGTCCCAAATTCTTCGTTTCTCAGCCGAAAGCTGGGGGTGGGCTGTGGTTGGGGCTGACGTAGTGTGTAGGGGGGCAGGTGGGGAGGGAAACCCTCGCTCAGCTGAGGCTCTCGAAAATACGAAAGCAAAAAAGCGGCGGTTCTTGGAAACGACTCAGAGCCGTGGGAGGTGAGAAGCCTTCCCACCCGCCAGCTACGTGCTGCAAGAGGGGACAGCTGGAGCAGCGGACACCCAGCTGTCCCCTCCGTGGTGGCACCACTCCTAGCACAGCCCCATCACTCCCTCCCCAGGACCGTGGTGAGAAGGAGCCTTTGGGGGAGGAAACGTGGCCATGGAGGGGATTTGTGCCCACGCAGGATGGGGTCCTGGCAGAAAAACCCTGCAGGTACAGGATGGAAAGGGGATAGGGAATGCTCTTGCCTGGCTGGGGGGAGCCCAGCCACAAGGCCCCCTCTTCCTTCTCCTAGCCCAAACCCAGCTTGAGGACACGCTCCTGACACTTAGTGTTGTCACATCGAGTGGGGACACAACCGAAAGCACCAAATCTCTGAGGCACACACCCCAAACAACCATCACTGACACCCCCATCCAGCCTGGCCTTGAACCCCTCCAGGGATGGGGCAGCCACAGCTTCTCTGGGCAACCTGTTCCAGTGCCTCACCACCCTCACAGCAAAGAATTTCTTCCTAATATCTAATCTAAATCTCCCCTCTTCCAATTTAAAACCGTTCCCTCTTGTCCTGTCCCTCCACTCCCTGACCAAGAGTTCCTCTCCAGCTCTCCTGGAGCTCCCTTCAGATCCTGGAAGGCTGCTAAAGGATGATCAAGTCTTCTCAGTCTCCTTTTCCTCCTCGACACAGTGGCCACGACAGCAGGGATGGGGTGGAAATCAGAAACAAGGGGTTAAGGGCAAAGGGGTTCTATAAATATTAAGGAAGCCTGAATGGCAGCAAGGGGGGAAAAAAAAAAAAAAAGTCAAAGAGAAGGAAAAAAAGGCATTTAAAGGAAAAAAAAAGACTTCACACAAGAGTTCCCAGGAGATGGACAAGAAGGGGCTGGTGCTGCCAAGGGGAGCTGGGAAGAGAAGAGCAGAAGTGACAGCAGAGAGGAGGCGAGAGCGACGGGAAGGGAAGGGGAAAGGGAAGGCAGCCAGCAGGTGGGTGTGATGGGGGAGGCCCTGGAGATGCTCCCATTTACCCAGGAACAGACTAAACATCCCAGTATAGCTTCCAGCTATTCATTTTTTGCCATGTTCTGCCTCTCCTGGATGATTTTGCAAGCAGCCGGGGATCCGAGAGGGCTTTGCACCAGGGCTGCAGAGCTCGGCCGGGTCTGGCTCTGGGTAAATAAAGAGCTGCAGAGAAGGAGGAGGGGGGGAAAAGAAGGAAATTCCACAGGAAGTTCAAATATTTTATTACTTCCTGTTTGTACAAAGTATGTCAACACTTGGCACCCGCTGCGCCAGTTGTTTAGAGCTAAGGTGTCAACTTGAAAAAAAAAAAAGTCCTTTTTCTCTCCAGATTTGACCCAGAAAGGGCCCGAGCCTGAGAAAAAAAAAATAGAAAATATCTCATAGCAAGCAGGGCACAGGGAAGGGAAGCCTTGAAGGGGATTCTCAGGGACCATGGTGGAGCAGCTGAAACCAAAACCATCGCCGTTACCAGCCCCTTGGCTGTGGGTCCTTCAAATGAAGGTGCTTGGGGGTCTTCAACCCCGTGGTCCAGCTCTCCTGGTCCATCCAGGCTTCGTCCCCCCAGCCCCACGAGGGGCTCTGGCTGTCCACCTCCCTTTCCCCTGTGATTTCTCGCCCAATTCGACCCGATTTCAAACTCCTCAGAAGTTTTTCTCGGGCGCAGCTTGAGTTAAAAGACTTGCTCAAGGGCTGAGATGAAGCGATGGGACAGGGGTGGAAAATTAATGGGATGCTCAGAGGTGGGGCAGGGAGCCCAGCCGCCTTCCTACCCCCAAAAACCCCACGAGAACGTTGGCTGGAGGAATTTCGCCGCATCTGAGAAGATGATGCCCAGGGCTTTCCCAGGATACCAAGACAAATGGCCAATTCTTTCCATATTTAAGGGTGTTTTTCTGCCCGCTCACACCAGCCCTGCATCCAGCCTCTAGCTCTGATCCTGCACAACAGCAGCCAACACACACCATACCCCTCTTATTTGCAATGTTATGGCCACGAAGGGGGAAAAAACCCATATATTTTTATGTCTGCACACATATATATCCACATTTACATATAGATATGTAAAAAAGTTTATATATTATATACACACACATAAAAATCACCATTCCCTCTGGCAGCTCTCGCCGACCAAAGCCAAGCAGGAGAGGGCAGGGTGAGACATCATGTTTGGCCAAAAGTAGTGACTCCCAGGGCTTCACCGGCTCCGGTTGCCCGTGGGTGCCGGCACACGGAGGGGTGCTGTGCCGGAGAGCCACCCAGTGGCAGGTTAACCGGGAAAAACCACGCTGGGATTCCAGGATTGAGCCCGGATGGGTTTGCAGCCGGTATTTCCACAGCAAGAGTTTTTGCAGAAGAGTGCAGGGAGGGAAGGGCAAAGGGCACTATTTTATTTTATTTTATTTATTTCAGGTTCATTAGAAAATGCAAACCAAGTGTGGCAAAGATGGGGTTTTAGGTTTTGGGGTTTTTTTACTTCCAATACAAGATACTGGCTTTTCACCAAACACGAATTTAAGCCTCGGAGTCAAACTGAGCATCGAAAAAATGACCTTTACTGCCAGCAAATCTATGATCCTCTGAAAAAATAAAAATAAAAACATCCCAAACCACAACTTGGGTTTTAAACTACTTCCAGTCAGCAACTTATGGGTTGTGGGGGTGCAGATGGAGCTTTGGGGTCCACATAAGGCAGTGGATAAACACACAGAGACCTCCTTAAGGAGCCCACACCTCCGGCGCAAACATCTTGAGATCCACAAATCAGGAAAAAAAAGATAAAACCAACAAACAAACTCCAAAAAAAATTAAGAAAAGGGAGAAAACTGCTGACCTTGCAGCCCAGGATGGCGTCCCAGGGAGGGCATCCCTCGGGCACACCAAGCCAGAGCCAGGACAAGCCTCTCCATCCTCCGCTTTTTTGCTTAATTACTTCAAACGAAGGCACAGCCCCAACCCAAACAGCGCCGGGCGAGCGTGCCCAGGGCTCAGCACCCCCACTCCCCCTCCACCTCTACAAGCCTTCACCTCCATATCAGAACATTTAAATTAAAGATGGGGAGCGATGGGCCAAGGTGTGGAAATTCAGGAGGAGCGGGTGTGATTCAGCGGGGGTTTGGCGAGCGCTGAAATCAGAGCAAACCAAACGCCCAGAGTAGTAACTATCTCGCCTTGCATTATTATTTATGTATTCCTGATGATTATTATTATTAGAAAGGAGATCTGATACAGCAGATAAAGGGCTGAGCCAGGAGTCAGGAGACCTGGTTTCTATTCCTGACCTGGAAAAGTTGTGAAATTCCCTGCCCAAACCCTGCCTGCTTTCCCCTCCCAGCCCCTTCCCACCGCGACCCACGGCTTCTCGCCGCAGCCCCACAACAGGGACCTGCCTTGTGTTTCTGGCTTAAAAAGAGAGAAAAATCAAAACAAAAAAAAGAGGGAAAAAACCCACCCCAAACCAACAACAAAAACCCGAGAGCATTGCATCGCCCGGACGCCAGCTTTGCAAATCCAGCCCAACAGCTCAACAGGATCCTGTAAAGCCTCTCGTGCTCCAAAATAAAAATGAAGGGAGGTGAAACAAGCCCCAAAACAATCCAACGAGCCCCAAAACAAACCAATGAGCCCCCTCACCAAAGTAACGGCCTCCACCTGGCACCCGTGGCCCACCGACAGCATCAACAGAAAATATTTTCCAAAGCTTATTTAGAAGGATCAAACTGTTTCCCTTCAATTTGGGCACTGACAGCTTTACACGCACAGGGGAACAAACTCCGCTTTATAGTCCCCGGGGTGGTGCTGGGTGAGCAGGAAGGTGAAGCCAGAGCGAAAAAAAAACGGAGATGGAAACCCTGGGGATGAGAATCCATGGAGCAAATAACACGGATGAGAAGAGGAAACTCCTCCAGCATTTCCCCACGCTCCACACATCACGAGAGGGGCCGAGGTGAGCTCAAACCAGCCCCACGGCTCAAAACCAACCCAGCCAGGGCCGTTTGCAGCCGCCTTTGAGAAGAACCTCAAGCCTGGAGTGGAGGCACCGTCCTGCCCATGGCAGAGCCGACTTGATCAAAACAAAAAAGAAAAAAAATATGACATTTCTTGTGGTTAAATCATCGCTTGGGTTTTTCTCAAAGGCACACAGCCCCCGGCCACGGGCGCTGCCAGCCAGAGCCTTTGACAACCCGAAAGCGAAACCTCCGCTAACCAAAAGGGGAAGGTGCTCTCCGAGCTCTCCCAGGTCCGTGCTGATGGACAGGCAAATAAAAGCATGGTACAGAGGAAACCTGTCATCGTTTTTCCTTTAATAATCAGCAAATCAGCCTCCAAAGCCTGGCACAGCCTCTCTGGGCTTGTGACATGTCCAGTCCCCCCACCCCAGAAGTTCCCTGTGCACCACCAGGTTTGAATCTTCAACAATTCCGTTGAAGCTCAAAGCGTTTTCTCTACGTCCCAACCACTGCCAGGACCAGAGCTATAAAACCTATCCCTCCACGACGGGATACAGAGAAAATAAAAGCAGCCAAACCGTGCCCACCTCAGAGTTCATTTTGGCCACCACCAATGCCACCTTGGTAGCCCTGCACCCCGCAAACTATGCCAACCCCAGCTGGCTTGGCCCGGCCACGGGGGCATCCTGCATCCCTTGGCCACGGAGAGCTCAGCCCTCTGCACACACCCCCCCCTGCTTCTCAGTGCCCATCAAATAAAATACATCACTTACTTCGTGGCTCCCGGGGTCCATCCACAGTCACTTTAATGGCTCGGTGATAGGTGGCGACTTGGGTGGGGTTGGTGAAGACGGTGATGGTCAGGGTGAAGCTTTTTCCTAAGTACGGAAGAAGGAGCGGGGGGGAGGGAGGGAAGAAAAATCGAGGATATTCAGTTATTCACGTGGGCTCAGCTCCTGTGGGAGTGAAAAAGCTCCTGCTGGAGCAAGCTCAAATGCAAATATCCACATCCACCGAACTCCGACGTGCACATCATTTAATTTTATGGGACATTATTGCCGAGACACAAAGCTGGGCCGGCTCCCACTGGGGTTCAACTGGCTGCAGCAGAGAGAGGCTTGGACCCAGTTCAGGGCAGGAGCCAGGACCTTGGTGGATGCAAAAGTCACTTGTCCCCCTCCTCCCCTGCACTGTCCCCATATCGACCCCTCCACCCACAGCAGCCTCCTGGTGCCTTCCCGCTTCCCCCTTTCCCATGGGAATCCAGCCCTGAAACGTAGCGCTGGATGTGGAACTCCCTCTGCAAGGGATGGATTTGGATGCTGGCACCCTCAGGATGCTCCTGCAGGAGCAAGCTGGTGAGTCTGGAGGCAACAGGGAAACCTGGTGGCTTTTGGCCCGTAGATGCACCCACATGGGGACATGTGGAAGGGAGCTGTGCTGGGGTCTCAGCAGTACGGGCACCCACAGCCCACATGCCAGCCAGAAATTGGAAATTGCCAAATAGGAACTGAATCCAGCCAGAAGTGGCCACCAGACAGGTGGGTCCATGGCTGTGGGGACTGTCCCCCTCTCCCAGTCCTGACCAGGCAGCAGAAACCCGCTGCTGCAAAAGGGTTTGGATACTATCACGAGAGCTTTCATGGATGCGTTTGCAGGATCAAGCTTATCCTTCCTTTTTTTTTTTTAAACAACAACAAAAAAATTAAAAATAAATTTTAAAAAAGGGTGTAAAGCAGTAAAAAAACCTCTTGGGAGCCCAGTTTGGCAAGAACACAACAGAGACCCCTTACTCCTCCAGCAAAGCTGCGCTCCCTCCGCAGCCCGAAACCACGTTCGGCATCACGCAGGGTGTTACCAGCCCTGCACCCATCTGCCACCCCACTCTCCTCCTCCAGTGCCCCCCCAAAACCCATTCCCTTCCTGCAGCCTCCTCATCCCGGACCCTCTGTCCTTCTCCTGGCTGCCGGCAGCCACTCGATGGCCAGACGACGGGGAGGCTGCGGGAGAGAAAGCCACTCTAACCAACCCCCCCAAGAGCATCCACTGTGGGATTTCAAAGGCATGGAGTATTTCCGAGGTATAAATCCCAGCAGGAATCAGGCTGGGAATGCCCGTGCAATAGCCCTTTGCTCCTCCAGCCTTTATTTCACAAATAAACGCAGTCAAGAAACCACCTCCTTTCTCTCCCCCCCCACCCCGAGAAAGGAATTCAGGCTTTTCAGATCCCAGCCATCATCTATCCTACAATGAATATCCACAGCAAAACAAAACAGCATTTATACAGCTAGAAGGGAAAAAAAAATATAAATAAATAAGAAGAGAATAAAGGGCAAAAATCAATTCTCTCCTCCGGAGAACATCCTGCAATTATCCCAGGTGGGTGAATTTCTCTGGGGGAGAAGCACGAGGAGAGGGGGGTGTGGAAATGCCGGCTTTAAAACAGACAGCAAAGCATCAATCCCTGCCCTACCTCAGCTTTCAAACCAGGATGAAACACTGCACAAAGCTTCAGCTGATTTTCTGCACAAAATGGAGTATTTTTTTAATCTTTTATTTACTTTTGGTTTTTTTTTTTTACCCTCCCAGATAGAATTTTAACCCAGGTAGAAGCGGTCGCGCTGAGAAACCCACAGGGAGGAGCGGAACACCAAGGCTCCATCCAACATCCAAACCATCCAACACTAGGGATATGTTAGAAAAAAAAAAATCCACAAAAAAAATATAACAAAAAGAAAAAAAAAATCTTCAGGGATGAGGATTATGAGGAGCAATTATTTAGGAAATTCCACTGGGGAAGAAACCTCTCGGTTCATGTGTGTCCAGTTTGGGAGACACACAACCCTCCTCTGCGCCTGTCTCCTCTCCTGGCTACTACAATTGATTATTTTTATGTTATTATTATTTTTTTTCCCATTTTTAATTTTTTATTCTCCATTTGAAACAACGGATATCTGCCTGCAGCACCTCCAGGGAGCACGGGCCATTTTTTGCACCTCTGAGCAGCTCTCAAAAATCCTCCCATGAATCGAAAACGACAATTATTACTCAGCAGCATTTTTACTCATTTCCCGCCTTCTCAGGAACCCGGGGCTGAGGTTCTTCATTCCCACCATGCCCCCAGACCCCAGCCGGCTGCCTGGGGCAGGATCCCAGCTCCCAGGAGGGTTTGGGGAGCACCCACGGTTCCGTGAGATGCTCCAGGGGGGATATTCCAGCTGGGAAAGCAGGCGGTGGGGGTGCAGCAGGCATTGCTTCCAGTTTATACAGTGCAACCTGAGCAGAAAAGGTGGGGGTTTGTTTAAGGGGTTTTTTTATTATTATTATTTTTTGGGCTTGGATTTCTTTTTTTTTTCCTGGGGTTTTATTTCATTTTATTTTTTGGAGGGGGAAAACAAGTCCTTCTCCCTTCCTTTTGTCTTCTTCTTTAAACCAAAGCATCAATCCCTGTATTAAAAAAATTAAGAAGCTTGCTCTTCCCAGCTCACAGCGCTGGGGAATGATCCCAGGCGTATTAACAGCAAAAAAAATTACATAAATAAAATTTTAAAAAAGCCTGATTCTGAAGCATTTCAGCTCCTGTTTTCAGCAGGAGAGCCCTTGCTGCCCCCGGTTCAGGCACACGGAGGGGCTGTGGGTGTTTACACATCCACGCGTCCGCACTTGGGATTGACACAAACATTTCCCCTCGCACAGAGCCCTGCTCCAACAAACTGTCCTGCGACAAATCCAAATCTCTGCCAGAATAAACCAAACCGGCACCGGGCTTTTCCTCCAAAAGGAGGGAAAGGCAACATGACACCCAGAATAAAGAATTCAATAGAAACGATTTTTCACACTAACTAGGGCTGAAAGGAGCCCCGATGGGGTTGTTTCTCTGTAAATATTACAAAGCTTCTTCCCCCAGTAACATATTTTAAAAAAAAAAACAACCAAAAAGATAAATAAAAATTAGCTACTAGCTCCAAAAACCCGTTAGAGGCAGCAGAGGTGTTTCCACTGCTGTAATGAGTACTCGCCAGGACTCTGCCCGAGGAAGGTGAATATTCACCCAAGTGCTTTCTGAGACTGTGAGCTACTGTTAATTCAGAGCTCGGGACTGCAGAGGAGGAAAGCTGATAATGAATTCAAGAGTCAAGCTGAGATTGGGTTGCGTTCAGCTTGGAAATTTGTATAAGGAGGATTTGAAAAGAAAAAGAAAACCAGAAAGCAAACGAGCCTAAGAGAATAATTGATTACAGGAATGAAAGCTTAATTCATAAAAGAAAAACATTTTCCATCCATCAACCTGCAACCAGTTAAGTGGAGAGTTTTAAAGAAACTGCAACACGGAGAAGGAGCCAACAGGAAAAAGGAAATGTATGAAAGAATGTAAACTATTCAAGTTTCATAAAGAGGAACAAGTAAACAGTTATTACATGCAAATAATTCCCAACATCACTGCTTTTAATTAATGTGGAGAAGTCAAAATATATCTGACATTGTGTGTATACACTCGAAGCCTTCGAGAATACGCTGCCATATGGCCAGGAAAATAGAGTATTCTCGTTTTTTGTTTAAACGAACAATTAAGTGCTTCAACCGGCAGCGCTTATGGGTGATGAAATGCTGAAATTCTATTTATACTCTTTAAAATTCAGGTAGGGGAGGGCGGGCAGGGCTCTGCCCCGACACCCGCTGGCGTTCGGGATTTCTAGGGGATTTATTTCCCTCTCCTCGGATGGCACAACCCGAGTTCCTTGACGGTTTGTTTTGAAAGAAAAAAAAAAAAAAACAAAACCAAAAATGAAGAAAAACCCAGCAGCCTAATCCCTTGAAGGCGAAATGATAAAGCCACAACCTTTACAGCCAGAAAATAACATTTTTCTTCCGTTTTTCCACCCAACAAACAAGCATGGAGAAAAAAAAAGAGTCTGCCCTCTCCTCCCCCCCAAAAAAAGCCCTGCTCCCGCATCTCCCCATCGAAACCAGCCTTTCCGCACCCGGCACCGGGTGATTATTCTCATTTAAGCACTTCTTTTCACCAGTTAAAAACCAGCTGCCGGCTGGGTTTATCGCCCCTCAGCGCTTTCACCTGCGGAGGGGATGCGCCGAAAAATTTGGGAGGATTTAGGCTGGGGCTGCCGGCCAGACCCGCACCCGGGATGGATTCACCACCGAAAAGTTTTTCTTTTTGATTGTTTGGGGGTTTAATTTGTTTTCTTTGTTTGGGGGGTGTGGGGTGGTTGTTGGTTTATTTTATTTTAGTTTTTCCACCCTTCACCGTCCTTCTCTGACACCTTGGCGGAGGAAAAACCCCGGGAGGAGCGGGGCAGAGCCGGCGGGGCTGCTCCCGCCCCTCGGCTCCCGCATCACCCACCCCGGCAAACCGCTTCGGGGCTGGGGGGTTCCCCACTGCGGGAACAAGCCCTGCCCGCAGCAACGAAACCATCGGCCCGCGAGAAATACTCCGTTAAAATGAAATAAAACAGAGTTAAACCTTTTTTCCCCTCCCTTCCTTTCTTTTTTCTTTCTTTTCCCCCCTCCTTACTTTCTTTTTTTTCTTTGTTTTTTTTTTCCTCTTTTCTCTTTCTTTTTTTCTCTTTTTTTTTCTTTTTTTCCTTTTTCTTATTTTTTTCATCCCTCCTTCTAAAAAGCCAAATAAAAAGGCCAACCATTTCCTGGCCAGTACCTACCCCTGCCGCTTCTCCCAACAAATCTCAGGTCGTTAAATCTGGCTACTTGGTTTTTCATCACGGCGGAGGCGTTGCGGAGCTCTGCCGAGTAGTTCTCGTCGTTCCCTGCCATCACCGTCACCACCGTCCCATCGGGGACGTCGCCGAGGGCTACGACCTGGGGCAGGACGAGAGGATTTTTTTAGGCTAAAAAAAAAAAAATTAACCGCTGTGGGACCTAACCCGCTTTACGGTTTCCTCCTCCAAAAAAAAAATCAAAGCAAAACTAGAAGCAAGCCGAGCTCCCGAGGAAGGCTGCAAACTCGGAGGGGGAAGGGGAAAATGAGCTAAAAAAAGGGGTTAAAAGGAAAGAGGGGCTTCCCCGGGGCGGGGAGAGGGGGGGCAGCCCGCCCCCAGCCCCGTCGGGGTGCAAACGTGCTGTTATTTTGTTTGATTGGGAGAAAAATAATAATAATTTTTTAAAAAGCAGTACCGATAACGGGGACCGCACCCGGCCCGGGGAGAGAAGCCGCAGAGGGGAGCGGAGAGGGGTCCCCCCCTGCCCGGGGAGCCTCCCCAAACCCCCGCCGGGCTCCCCGGGACTCGTTTGCCGTTCGACCCGGGTCCCCTCGCTGATTTTTTTGGCTTTCCTGGCCTCAGCCCGGTTGCCCTAAACCCCAGCCCCGGGGCCACAACGGGGATGCCCGGCCCGGGGGTGTCCCGTCGGGTAACCCCATCCCGCGGGAGCGGAGCCGGGGAGCCCGGGCAGCGGAGCCCGGTGCCGGCGTTTGAGTTTTTCGCTTTTTTTTTTTTTTTTTTTTTTAAACTAACAGATATCTTCCCCTTCCTTCCCTGCTTCTCTCTCTCTCTCCCTCTCCCAGGAAGGTAATTAACCTCCAGTCTCATTAAAACTTCAAAGTCTCCTGCGAGCTCCCTAACTGTACGGAATATCTAAGATGCTGTGACCGCGGGGCAATGCGGAGACTTGATTAAAAATAATAAACCGGGCTCTCTGAAAGGTGATGTCAGGAACGAGCTAAAGCGAAAAGGGGCGGAGGAAAAAAAGGCGAGCGGGTCGGGGCGAAGGGCAAACCCGGAGCCACCGGGGGCCACTTGCCCGGTGGCAACCCCTCCCGGAGCCGGGGACTTACCTTGAAAGCGACGGGCAGCGTCTTGTTGCACCTCCAGTGGG
>VXBW01004872.1:386574-404701 GCA_013400375.1 Thinocorus orbignyianus
CCTCCCCCCCGCCGGCACCCCCCGCCTTTCCCCCAGCCCTGGGGGTGTCACCCCGTCACCCCCAAAGCCCAGGAGATGCACCCCTGGAGCTGTGACCACCGCCGTGGCTGCCCGCCCCAATCCACAACCCCCCCATCGGCTGGTCTGGGGGACCAAGCTGCACCCCCCCAGCATGATACTTGTTTCCAGCTTGATATTCCCCACCTTTCCCAGTTTGGTCGCTCTGGCCCCTCAGTGTCCGCTCGCAGCCCTGCCACCAATTTTCTCTAATTCCTTTTTATATTGTTTATGCTGTTGGAAAGAGCACCTAGATCCGGGTGATCCATCTTGGGGTGGGTCTGCTGGAAAGCACCTCTGAGGAGAAGGATTTGGGGGTCCTGGTAGAGAGGAAGCTATCCGTGAGCCAGCAATGGGCCCTGGTGGCCAAAAGGGCCAGTGGAACCCTGGGCTGTGGGGGGAAGACTGTGGCCAGGAGGTGGAGGGAGGTCATTCTACCCCTCTGCTCTGCACTGGTGAGGCCACAACTGGAATCCTGCCTCCAGTGCTGGGCTCCCCAGTTCAAGAGAGACTGGGAACTACTGGAGAGAGTGACAACAAAGCAACAAAGGTGCTGGAGGAATTGGAGCATCTCCCTGAGGAGGAAAGGCTGAGAGAGCTGGGACTCGAGCCTGGAGAAGAGAAGGGGAGACCTTCTTCATGCTCCCAAGGATCTGAAGGGTGGGTTGAAGGAGGATGGAACCAGACTCTTCTCAGTGGTCCCCAGTGATGGGACGAGGGGCATCAGGCACAAGCTGGAACACGGGAAGTTCCATTGGAATATGAGAAAACTCCCTCACCTGGGTGTCCCCAGAGCCTCCCCAAGGTGCCCTGTGTCAGTCACTGATGTATTCCCGGGTGTGAAGGGTACTGTGTTCTGCTCCCTCCCCAAATGCCACTCTGTCACCCTCTGCACCCTGACTTGTTCTTGCCTTCAGGGCGAGGGGATGCCCCTCACCCCAGTAACCCCTTGCCTGACCCTGCAATTCTCTGTGTAGGTACAAAGCCAGCTGCTGACTTGCAGTGATATAAAACGAGACTGAAAACATAGGATGGGGACAAACCATGCTCCCCTCCAACCCCAAATTCACTGGCGACCCTGGAGGTGCAGAGCCCAGCAAAGCATCCCAGGAGCTGTCCCCGCAAAGAGGTGTTCAAGCCTCAAAGCCACCCCAGAGCGACGGGGACCTGCGGCACCGTGCCCTTGTGGGAATTGTCTTTCATTTAATTTATCCTTTCTGGCACAGCAGGATTCAGTGTCTCGAGCAGGGGACAAACCTCTTTCCTGCTCTCGTCTCACACCGCTCTCCTCTTCCACAACCCAGGAGACACCGACGCGTGGCGATTGCTCCTCCGCCACCCTCCCTGCGCTCCGGGGGAGGTTAATAGAGTCTAAGCCCCAGGATTTGCACGGGCCTCTTTTCAAATACTTAAAAGCTCCCGTTTCACGTGGCGGGGAGGTCAGCGGCTCTTTAAATCATTACTCGCTGGGATTACTTCCCTTCCAGGCTCCTCTGTAGTTTGTAATTCATTTGAGCTGCTGGCTTAGCGGGCGAGAGCCACTGGTTTCGACGGCGAGGAAGCGAGCGCGGAGGCTTATAGGAAGCTTTCTATTAAAAATTCATGGCGAGCCCTGCCTCAGCCCTCGCAGGAGCACGGCGCTCAGTAGGGCCATGCGGGTGTCTGGATCTGTTTTGTCGTTTGGGGACGGGGATCTGAGAGCGGCGTGCAGGGAGGGAGCGTGCTATTCATTCATAAATCAAGCAGCAGATGCCGGGTCCGACGGGGGTGCACGCCGGTGGCAATTTTTTAACCCCTGAATGTCACCGCTCTAAACGGGCTCCCCCGGGGCGTTTACGGGTGCTGAGGCAGAGGTTCCTGCGGGAGGAAGCCGCAGGGCTCGGGGTGGGGGGAAGAAATAAGGGGAAACTGGGCTGGGGAGGAGGGAAGGGGGGAGAAAAGGCAGCGGCTGCCCCAGCCATAAATCAGGGGGAAGGCAGCGCTTGGGCGAGGGACCAGCTGTGAACCGGCCTGTTGACGACTCCAGCAGCGCTGCACCGGGCTCTGCGCGGCCCCGGGGCTTGGGCGATACCCACAGAGGGAGAAACCCTGCTCAGCGCCCGCTGCCAGGGCCAGGGCTGTAGCTCGGCATCAAATCCTCAGCTGGGACATCCGTTAACCCCCTGGGAGCCACGGCTGCTCAAATCCACCTTGCTGCCGCAAGCCTCAGCGCCTGGCGTCCAGGATCCTTGCTTGGGGCAGCAAAAGGAGGAGGAGGAGGAAA
Source organism: Thinocorus orbignyianus (assembly GCA_013400375.1). Taxonomy (NCBI): domain Eukaryota; kingdom Metazoa; phylum Chordata; class Aves; order Ciconiiformes; family Thinocoridae; genus Thinocorus; species Thinocorus orbignyianus. The sequence continues at coordinate 388,895 of VXBW01004872.1, forward strand.
GACTTCAGCAAGAGTTTCAGACGCTGGCAGGAAATGTTGTCACCAGGGAAAATCAATACGAGATTCCCACCTGGTTACCTGGGGCAAGGTTTCGTTCATCATCGTTTAAATTACTAAAAAAGGCCACGGCTGCAGAAGTGGTCGTTGACTCTCCTTACAGCTTTGGGGCTTGCCTGTCCTCCCAGTTCTCCCCATTCTATACTGGTCCACTTTATATCAATCCTCCTTTCAATTAGCATCTCCACAAGATGCTCCACTTGCCACCCCTGCATCCTCACCCACGCGGGGACCAGAGCGGTGACCCTCGAGCAGACACACGGGGTGGATGGGGAGGGATGCTGCTGCCGTCGGGGAATTTCTCATCCCTAAAAATCCTGCGAGGGGAGCCAGGACCCATCGCTCCCCTGGCACCAGCCCTTGGCAGCACGTAGCAGAAATACTCCAGCGTGTGCAGGGATGATGGGATGAGACGGGGTTTTGAAAAGCTGCGAAGTGAGTTGGGAGCACGAGTGCCATTGACGTGAATCCTGCGGTTCTGAAGTCACGAAAGTGCCGTTCTTCATTGTCCGGGACCGCGATTCTCCTCTCCCCACAACAGCCCGACAATGAGGAGCATGTTCAGGGCTCACATCCTCTGTGCTATTGATAGCACCGCTGAGCTTTTTTGGAGCGTGGGTCCCATCTGCCACTTCCACTCCCTTTTAAAAGATCCTAATGACTGTCAGATCCTTTTAGTTCTTAATTAATTTCAGAGTTCAACTGCAAATAGGAAACAAGGCAGCTTTTGCCCTTACGCATATGAATATTACTGTTCCATTTAATGTGGTTACTGGTGGAATGCTGTTATTCATTCCTGCCTGCAATAAAAGCCACATGTTTTTAAAACTTTGCACTTGAAAAACCTTTTAGGAAAGAAATCAAGTATGTTTTGTATGCATGGCATGAGATAAAAACTAGTCATAAATATTCAAAGAACAGTTAGAGCTTTATGCTTGATTTAAACAAGTGAACAGAGAAGTGCGACGGTTGAAGTACGTGGAGAATGAAAGCCCAGTGCTCCTTTAAGAATGTGCTTATGCAGAGAAAAAGAACTATTCATGCAAAGGTTATGGAGCACCTAAGGACACCCCATCTCCCCCAAAAATGCCCAAAGGTGGAGAGCACAACTGGAAACACTGGGCTTTGTTTAGACCTATTTGAGTTCACGGGAGTTTCTCTCTCTTTTCGGGGCTTTTGGAGGGGGTTGAGAGGGGAGCTGTGCCTCGTGCCAAACCCTCAGGGGGATGAGAACTCTTCTTGCATGGAGACACCTCCTAATGCATCCGTTCCCCATGTTCGAGCATTTCATGGGGCACCTGGGACTTCTGGATGGACCTTCCCTGGAGCCCCTGGAGCCTGGCACAGCCAAAATTCCAAGGGAAGGGATTGAGCATCGGAGCCTTGGCCAGTGCCCGTCCCGTGTCTGTGCCCTGGGGTGGTGCCGAGCCCTTCAAAACCCAGAACGCGACAGGGGGAGAAATAAAAAAAAATTCCAAAGGAAAGAAAAAGGGGAAACGTCTGGATGGCGAAAAGAGGAACCGAAAGGCACATGATGACGAGAAAAGTACATCGGGTGGGCGCAGAAAAACACGATAGGATTTCTAACCTCGAGGAGAGACGCTCGGAGGAGTTGCTCTCACGGAAGGGCTCCCAGGCAGAGCGCTGGGGCGCAGGGGAATCCTCCTGCACGTGCTGAGCAAAGCCCTCTTGCAACACGAAAAGGCTGCAGAAAGCAGTTTCTTGCCTTGGAAAAGAGCCGTGTGTTGGCAAAATTGCCCTTTATCTCCTCCTCATCCCTGGTGGGGTGGGAGAATCCTCCTCCTGCCCCTGTACGGCGGGTGTAGGTGTTTCCTAAAGAGCATTTTTCACTGCCGTTCGCTACAACTTGGCCCAAAATGCTGGGTATCAAATGGGTGCCCAGCGCTCCTGTGCTGTGCTGGGGTTTGCAGGGCAGCAGGGAGCCTGCAGGGACCCTTGGGGAAGGGTCTGGCATCCTCACACCCTGGCAGCAGCTGGGGTTTGTGCTCTGTCCCCTGGAGGGGTGAAATGGGGTGACACTGGGCTCCAGCCACTGAGTGATCCTTTTGGGGAAGTCAAACGTGATGAGAGAGGGAAAGTGAACCCTGGGAACCGCTCACGTTCCTGCACGCTCACCCTGAGAAGGGCACCTGGCTGTTGGCAAACCTCAGCCAAAGCTTTGGCAGCTTCAGGGTGGTGATGTCTGCCAACACCCCTTGGACACGGGGGCAGAAATGGGTGTTTTACCCCCCCCCCTCCACTCACCCCCAGGAGGGGGAGGGCAGCTGCCAGCATCAGGCACTGGTGTCAGACAGGGAACTCCAATTTCCCTTTTGGTTCAGGTCTGCCAGAGCATCTCAGGGTCACGTCTCGGCAAAAGCAGCTTTACAGCAAACACACCGTGTCTGCTTGACCTCCCCGCGGGAAATCAGCGTGGCAAAGGGAACCCAGGCTGGTCACCCTGAGGGCACCCTGGCACCCCTTGAACCAGGCAGATGGGATTATTTCCACTGTGGCCTTGTGCACTGTTTGTGTCTTGCCCCGAAGATGCCGGTGGGGTGGTGCCACCTCTCGCTGGTTGACCACAGGGCATCAGAGATGCCTCAGGGAAGGTCTGCTAAATTTCCAACACCCTTCCTGCAACATCCTTGAGCTGAAGATTGAGAGTTCTGCCCCCTCTCCCCTTCCAAAACCTCAGCCTGCGAAGCCTCACTGGTGTCACAGTGGCTGGTGGTGACACCATTGCAGGTGTCTCCTCCCTTCCTGCTTCAGCCCCAAAGCTTTCCCCATCTCCCCCTCCACTCCCCGAGGTGTTACCCCATTTCTCTTGCCTGGGCTGAGGCCTGGCGGAGGCAGAGCCGGCGGGTTGGGAGGGAGGCAGATCACAGGAGGTGCTTTATAAATGGGTGGTTTCTGAAATGTGCCTGATCCAGCAGCTTTTATCCATGCGAGGGTTTTCCCCACCTGTCTGCAGGCAGATGAGCTTTGCGGAGCGGTGCCAGTGCTGGGCAGCTGATGGTTGTTCTCCAGCAAGAGAATGGTTTGGAAAAATCCCCCCCTCCCACAACCTGATATTTACAGGGAGAGGTCAGGGATGGGAGTTCTTCCCATCCAGGACTGGTTGGAGCAATGGGCACCAGCAAAACTGTGAGGTTTGTACCAAGCAGCATCACCTACAGCTGGAGAAAGGCGAATAGGAGGTCAGTAGAACATTTCTAATAGAATCATAGAACGGTTCAAGTTGGAAGGGACCTTAAAGATCATCCAGTTCCAACCCCCTGCCCTGGGCAGGGACACCTCCCACCAGCCCAGGTTGTTCCAGTGCCTCACCACTACTTTCACTTCCATGAATAACGCTGAGGGATGCTATTTTGCGGCAGGGCTGTGGTTGGGCCACTTAAGGCCAGGCTGGATGGGACTTGGAGCAACCTGGTCTGGTGGGAGGTGTCCCTGCCCAGGGCAGTGGGGCTGGAACTGGATGATATTTAAGGTCCCTTCCAACTCCATCCTTTCTAGGATTCTATGATTATTTTTTCTGGTGCAAATGTTTGCTTTTGCCTTTGCCCTTCCGTAAAGATCCTCATGGATGTGAGTTTGCCCAACATCTCCAACCAAGGAGTCTGGCGGTTGAAGAGCAGCTCCAGAAAACAAGCCCCCAAGGGGCTTCAGCCTGCGAATTCGCCCAGCATTTACGCATCCCTTTAGGCACAGAACAAACCCCCGACTTGGAGGAATTAGTCACAGGCTAAAAACGATGCAGAAGGTACTTTTCTGGTTTCTGGCTACGAACTCAGACAAGTCAAACGCGATGCTATTTAGGAACCGCTGGTAAGGCGCTGTTTGCTCCTCATCCATCTCCAGCAGCTTGGAAAGGGAACTGTGCCCGCTCGCCTCCATCCAACTCCCCCGGCCCTGCACTCATCAGCATGAGCTCATTTGATGTTTTTGCAGAAGTTGCTCCCTAAAAGTTTGTACGCAAGCAGGGGGTGCCTGTCTGCCTGGGTCAGCTGGCTGACACCACCAGCAGCCTCCTCGCCCCGGCCCAGACAGTGGCCCGGGAAGTCGGAGCGGTTCAGCAGCAGGTTGGGGTTGGAGAAGAGAGAAATGGAGAACTTGCCCAGACAAAACGGTAGCAGCTTTCGGTCTCACACGAGCAGCCGGCTCCGCGGGGAGAGAGGGGGAATCTTAGCTGCCCAAACGCAACCTCAGCCCTGTCCTGGGGTCTGAACCCCCTCTGTGCCTTCCTGACCCCATAAAATGGGTGGGTTTGGAGAACGTTTTGATGTTTTGAGGTGGTTGAGACCCCTTCCCTGGGAAGATCATGGAACAGATCCTTTTTCCCTCCAACACAGCATGGGGTTCTCGCTGGGTAGGAAGCGCCGGCTTCCCCGGGGAAGGCACTGGGGAGGGAAGCAAGATGTCTGGGTTCAAGTTGCAACTCCCTCCCACCCACCCCAGGCTCACATGGGGGTTCCCTGGGAAGGTTCCCCCATCTCCCACCCCTTGGCCATGGCAAAACCCCCCCGACACCAGACCCTGCCACACAACACGGTCCCGACATCACTGGTGCATCCCATCTCCAACACCAAGGACATGGGGGCACTGAGGGCTGCCATGCTTGGTGGGAAAGAAGAGCTAAGAGGCAGCAGAAACATCATATTTTGGGTAAAAAAAAACAAGTGGAGGGAAACTCCGGGCTCAGCTCGAGGCGCAAAAGCATAGTGCTAAAATGGAGTAAATTCAGGTCTGAAAGGATTTGATGCTTAGAGGTGCCAGTTACCAGTGGTGGTAGGGAAGGTTTAAAGCATGTGCACCAGAGCCAGCCTCCCAGAGGACAGGGACAAGACACCGATGGGTGTCCCACCACCCTGCTCAGGGATGATGAGGAGTCAGGGCTGGGGCTGCTCCTCCCTGCCTAGCACTTTTGCTGAGTTTTCTGGAACAAAAAAAAAAACNTCCCTCCAACACAGCATGGGGTTCTCGCTGGGTAGGAAGCGCCGGCTTCCCCGGGGAAGGCACTGGGGAGGGAAGCAAGATGTCTGGGTTCAAGTTGCAACTCCCTCCCACCCACCCCAGGCTCACATGGGGGTTCCCTGGGAAGGTTCCCCCATCTCCCACCCCTTGGCCATGGCAAAACCCCCCCGACACCAGACCCTGCCACACAACACGGTCCCGACATCACTGGTGCATCCCATCTCCAACACCAAGGACATGGGGGCACTGAGGGCTGCCATGCTTGGTGGGAAAGAAGAGCTAAGAGGCAGCAGAAACATCATATTTTGGGTAAAAAAAAACAAGTGGAGGGAAACTCCGGGCTCAGCTCGAGGCGCAAAAGCATAGTGCTAAAATGGAGTAAATTCAGGTCTGAAAGGATTTGATGCTTAGAGGTGCCAGTTACCAGTGGTGGTAGGGAAGGTTTAAAGCATGTGCACCAGAGCCAGCCTCCCAGAGGACAGGGACAAGACACCGATGGGTGTCCCACCACCCTGCTCAGGGATGATGAGGAGTCAGGGCTGGGGCTGCTCCTCCCTGCCTAGCACTTTTGCTGAGTTTTCTGGAACAAAAAAAAAAAAACCCACAAAACAAAACCAAGAAGAAAAGCTAGTGGGCTCACTCATTGGATGAGATTTTCCAAACCCACTCAGGGCTAATAAAAAAAAGGTGTTTAATTACAGGTTTCAAGGTAATTGGGCCCAAAAGTGGCCAGTAAATATACAGTGTGGTGCACAGGAGCTGTCGAACGAGGGCTTTGTTTCGGAATGGCACAGCTGATTCATTCTTTACTTTCTCTCCCCTAATGAGGGAAAACGGCACAGCCTTTCCCAAATCCCCGCTAAGTGGTTGATTCCTGACTTCAAGTTGCTGAAATCACAGCACCCGTGCTCTGTCCTTAAATTATCTCCCTGCATATGCTTCCAGTTTAAAGGGAAACGGCGCAGCCCTTGTCTGGCATTTAATGTCTGCCAGGCTGTGAAGAAACAGCCTCCCCGACTTTTCCATGCACCCCATGGATGTGGATCCCGCTCCTGGCTCCAGCATCTTCTTACCACTCATTTGCATCCTCACCCCCCAAAGTGCTGGATGCAGGGAGCAATATTCCTTTAAATATTTTGCCAGCGATTTGACCAGGAGTGGAAGTAGGCATTTTTTAGCAGCAGGTTTGGGGTTTTTTTAGGATTTGTAATTGAGTTTAGCTGCCTCTTCGGCATTTTGGCTTCTCCTCGGGAGAGGAATGGAGCTCCAGCTGGGGATATTCCTGTAGCAGCCCTGACAGCGGCCGGCTGGGAGGCGTGTGCGGGTTCGGGAACATGCCACTTCTGGGAATAACCCACGTGCTCACTCCCAAGATCAGAAAGCAACCGCTCCAGCCGCTTGCTGAGGTTTTCCTCCCCCCCAAAAAAAACCCACACCAAAACCCAACAAACCCTCCCCTTCTCTGCAAAGTCAATGAAGCACGAAATTTCAGCTGCAGGAGGGAACCAGCACCCACTCAATGGGCACAGGGACCCTGTGCTGTTGGCTCCATCCTGGGATGCTGGTGCCGCATCCAGAGCAAGGGAGGAGACCTCTAGCAAAGCCCCCACCTGAGGTTCATTAACATAACGAGCATCTTTTGATGATCAGCTCACCTGGACCTGCAATCTCAGGCATGGGCATGCTCTCCATGGGCATACAGAGAGTTTGTGACACACTTTGCCTGCCTGCCTGTCTGCCTGTCCCCATGCCAGGCTGAGCCCTGGCTGGGGCCCAGGAGGCTCAGAGGGTGCAAGAAGCCAGGGTAGACTTTGGTCCAGGGTTGTGCTGCTAACATCATTCCTACCATTTTGGTTTGATTTTTTTTTTTTTTTAGAAGCTATTTTAACAAAAACCATGCTGCCTTGTGAAATCACATCCCAATATAGCTGCCATAAACACACACACACAGAGCGACTGAAAAAAACCAACCAACACAACACCCCAAAGCAGCCCCAGAGCCCTAAATCCCATCATTACTGGGAGAAAAGACCCTTGGAAGGTGCCTCCTCCCAGCTAGGCTCCCTGTATCTTCTCTGTGCTGACAGGTTATGGGGTGAAACCCCACCACAATGCCAAAAGCACCAGTGAAACCTCAGCGAGGGTGGTGGGTGCCCCGGACCCCAGTGGGGTGGGCTGAGGGGGAATGTATGGCCAGTGCTGGCAGTGATTTGAGGCATATCCCTCTCCAAATACTGCTCTGATTCACGGTCACAAAGCTGGTGGCACCTCAGAAACACAAATTCCTTGTGGGATGCTCCTCGACAGGGTGATGGGACCATCCAAGGTGGCAGCAGGTCCCTTCCCAGCCGTCACAGGGAGGGCTGCAGTTCCCCAAGGGGAAATACAAACCCAGGACCTCTCACCCCTCTATCCAGGATCTGGCCATCCCAGAGGCAAGTCAGGTCTCTAAAGGACCCTCCAACACAACAGAGATTGTTGCAAAAAAGCCCATTTTTCTGCATCTCCCTTCCCAGCTGAGGCCTTTTTTTAAAAATCTCTCCCTTCTCCTCCTATTTTGGTTGGTTTTATATTTTATTTTACAATAGCTTGAGTAATACGTTCCTCATGTTCCAAACGCGCTCGCCACTTCCAGTGGGAATGGAAAATCATTGTTTCTTTTTATTTTCCCTTTTCTTTTCCTTTTTAATATGTTTATGTTATGGAAAATACCCCCAGATTGCAGACGCGTCGGCTGTCCTGCTTTCTTAAGTTAAAAAAAAATTAAAATAAAATAATGATAATAATAAAAAAAATTAAAGCATTTTTAGAAAGACAAGAGCCAAGGAGGAGGAGGAGACTAAAGCTGTGGTCGAAGGCTGTGCCTGGCACCCCACAGGGTGCTGTCATGGCCAGCGTGGGTGTTGCCTTGGGTTGTCAGTGCGTCGTGGCGTCATGATCATAGAATCATGGAACGGTTGGAGTTGGAAGAGACCTTCAAGATCATCCAGTTCCACCCCCTTGCCCTGGGCAGGGACACCTCCCACCACACCAAGCCCGATCCAGCCTGGCCTTGAACCCCTCCAGGGATGGGGCAGCCACAGCTTCTCTGGGAAACCTGGGCCAGGGTCTCACCACCTTGAAAGAGAACGCTCTGGGAAGCCCAAAAGGGGCTTTTCGGGACTGGAATGGGCTCTAAGGTCTCCCTGGAGCCTCCTCTACTCCAGGCTGAACCCCCCAACTCTCTGGCCTTGAACCCCTCCAGGGATGGGGCAGCCACAGCTTCTCTGGGCAACCTGTTCCAGGGTCTCACCACCCTCACACCACTTTCCATCACTCAGCCACGCTTGGGGGAGTATTTACAGTGTGGCCCGTGGGTCGGGCTCGTCGCTTCGGATGGGAAGTCACATTCTTGCTCCTAATGCCGACCATGTGTGGATCTGAGCCGGCACACAGACGGCTCATTCTTTGTTTCCCAAACCCTACGCGGCCAAAACAGTGGACCGCAAACACTGACGACGTATCAGAGGAGATCAAGTCGAAGAAATCATCATGAATTAAAGTGCTCAGCAAAGGGGAACGCCACTGTCTCTCTACTCCTATTCGATCATAACAAGGTGATGAGAGACAATGGATTTATACTCCTTCCCACACACACACAAATATATTTAAAATGGAAAAAAAAAAAGAGAGAAAGGGGAAAATTAAAAAAAAAAAAAAGAAAAAAAAAGACATGCCACCAGTCAGCGGGGTGCTCTTGGAAAAGGCAAAGCCACTGACAGTCAATCAGGAGTCGGGGAGCTCCGAGAGCACAAGCCTTCCCAGGGAAGGGAGGATGAATGGAGGCAAAACACATTTCATGGCCACGTGGTGTTGGTTGTTGGGGTCCCAGCACGAGGGCTGGGGAGGCACTGGGGTCCCCACACCACTGGGGGCAGAAGGAGGGTTTGCAGAGGGATAGAGGGTCCAGGAGAGCTCTTGGTTGTGCAACACTGATGAGCATGCAACCACCCAGGGGTATTGCAGTGCTCACAAGAGTGAAAATATTCATGGAGATTGCAATACTCATGGGCAGGCATCTCCAAGGGTGTCCCCATCTCCTCTCCCCGCTCCTTCTCTGCCTTGCTTCTCCCACCGCAGAAACAGATAACATGTCCTGCTGTGGGCAGGGATGCTCCGTGTGCTCTTGCCTCCCATCCCGATGCCTGAGCACTGCAGATCCCAGTGCTGGAGGTTGTCCATACGTTAAAAAAAAAAAAAACAACAGAAAAAAACAAAAAAAATATTGTTTTTAAAATCCCCTTGTGGGCTATAAGATGAGACAAAACTCCTGCCTTTAGGGAAATGCAATGGCAAAGCTCGGTGGCACCATTACACAGCCACAGCGTGACCCAGTGCCTGCTCACCCAGCCTCTGCCAGAGGCATTGCCCAGAGCACGGCATGGCAGGATTAGGAGGAGAAAACAGCTCCAAACACTGTCAGGGTTACAGTTTTCTGTGGTTAGGAAGAAACACAGAAATCCATTAAAAGGAAGTTTGCCGAGCGGGAATCCTGCAGTGGTCAGTTATGGGAAGGGTGGAAAAAAACCCCTCTGCTTAGGGCAAGCAGGGCCATCACCTTCACCCTGGGAAGGTGAGGAAAGCTCTTGGTGACATGGGAGTGCAGCAGGAAAAGGCACCATGCCAGAGCACAGCTGGAGCACCAGGGTACGGTTGGAGCATCAAGGCATGCTTCTCCACGCCCTGGGATGCACCAGCCCCAGCAGTAGCCCAAGCCCCCATCCACCCCTCCAGCCCCAATGCAGCACTTGTGAAACTCTGACTAATCCACCCTGGTGGCAAACTGGGGAAAGGCACAGCCTCAGCGACCTTCTAGAGAAGAAATAACAGTCACCCAGCAGACCAGGCAGTCAGCATCACTCACTTTCAGAAGTCAAAGGTGACCAGCACCGGCTCCAACACCACAGGGTTTCCTCCTTCTCCTCCTCCAGCATCTACTGGAGCAGATCTGGGCTCAGGAGAAGTCAGGGTGCGCATATGAGCACCATGTTCCGGGGACAGGGTGGGTTCCCCATGGGATCACAGCTCTTTTCTTCCCCTACAAGGCAGACGATATTCTCGGGGGTGGATTTCAGACCCCTCTGACAAGGCTGTGACTCTGCTGCCTTCCCTGGGGGTAGAGCTGCTCTGTGAAGACCCTCCAAACCCCCATGCTCCCTGCTTTAGGCAGAACCCCACCTTCTCATTAGGCTAATGAAGCTGTAAAGGGCCAGCAGGGACCCTCAGGGCCCATGCCCACACACACTGATTGCTCCCTTAAGCAAAGCAGAGAAAAACATGCAGAGGCAGGAGGACATTTGCTACAATCCACCAGAGGTGAGGACCTGGAGACCCCAGAAGAAGGAACAAAGCAGGGACTAAACCCCAGGACGAGGCCCAGCTCCTTTGGAGCAGCAACAGGCATTGCATCGTGGCCCGACAGGGCTGCGAGTGTGCCTACACTCGTGTGTTTGCAAAATAAACAGTTAAATTCCCTCCCTGGATGCCAGGACTGAAGCTTGATGCCCTTTACCCCCCCGAGGGCATGAAGCCACCTGGGGAAGGTGGTGGGGTGAGAGCAGCTGCTCACAAGGACACCAACACAACGGAGACAGAGGCAAAAAGGGAGTGATAAAACGCTGTTTCGTTTTCACTGGGGAGCATGAATGGACAGAGATGGTTTATGAGCTGTTCCTGTGTCAAAAAACCAAGGGGAAAATGTCAAACACCAGCAATCTGAGCTAGGGAGAAGTGAACAAACCCGGCATGGACACCCTGAGCAGAGGAGCCAGCCCGTGGCCTTGGCAGGGCTTATCCTGGGGCAAAACAACTCCCAACCTTCAGCTGAAATATCTGGAGATCATCTGAGTCCCTGGCCCCTCTCTCTCCTCTCAGTGACATCTCAACCTGTGGCCATCCCTGCAGGTTTCCACTGCAGACACAGTGCTGGCTGCTGAGAAATCAGCCCCCGTGGCTGAGGCCTCCCTGTCCCGATAGCCATCGGCAGTGAAGAACTGACTCACGGATGTGACATTTGTGGTTTGATGACTTAGAGGCAACCAGTTGCCATCAGAACAGCAGCTCTGGAGGTTCCCAGGAAGGCAGAGCCAGACCCAGCAGCCGAGCCGTAGGGTGCTCGGATGGAGCAGAAATAGATGAAGTTATTTTTTCCTTGCAATAATAATAATAATAATAAAATAAGAGAAAAAGATAGAAAAGTGTTTGGTAGCCCCATGGAGGAGCACGGCTGCGGCTTGGTTGGGTCCCACATGCTGCACCAGGAGCCCAGACCAGCACTGGACTTGGCTGGTGGGACCAGCAAGGAAATGTCACCCCCCAGTTCAGCCCCGTTTATCTTACACCTTCTGGCTGGTCTCTAAGAGAAGCGAGGAGATGCAAAGGCAGACCTCAGGTAAGCTGATGCTGGATGCCAGAAATGGGTTTATATCCCCACAAACATCAACTAGAGGCAAATTTATTTCGTTCCCCACCAGATATTTCACCGGGCTGTGAATGCGGCGTATGCAAGCGGGGATTGGTGCTGCTCTCCCATGTGGGGCTCCTTCACCCACCCCATTGGAAAGCTGAAAAAATCCCTTTTCTATAAAAAAAAAAGAAAAAAAAAGCCCATTTCCAGACTAACTAGCAAATACCTTTGGGATTTTTCATTTCATTCCTTAAATATTTGTGCAAACAAACACCCATTTTCATGGATGTGCCCAGAAAAGCAAACAAAAACTATGAATGCGGTCGAATCCCCCAAAGCCATGAGGAATTTAAATGAACGTTCGTGAATGTTTTGCAGTACTCACCCAAATCTAGCCAGGCAGGAGAAGACACAGTGAGCTCCTTAAAGAAAACAAGGATTTCTTGTCCTAATACTAACCAAATGTTTCACCATTTGGCCATATTCCATCCTTGGTGCAATCACTTAATTCTCCCCCGTTTACTAAAAAATTATGTCTGAAACAAAGATGTTTATTGCTTTTATGAGTTCCTATTTGTATGGAAATTGCATACAAGACGTGATATTTCTGTTTCTCGCTCTCTTTTTATTTTTAAATGAGCAAGCCCAGTTAAACCCCGGCATTTCTTCATCTGGCTTGCGGAGGCAGAAGTATAGATTAAAAAGAACCATGCAAATGTTTTTTATAAACTTCTCTTATTTCCTTGCCATGGGACTGCCTTTAATTAGCTGCACGGAGTACAAAGAACACATTTATAATGCCACCATCTCCGAGCAGAGGGCATTAAGATCAATGTGGCTATTTTGCCTGTTTGCCCTGTTTCCCAGCATGGTGTACCCATGACAGGGTTGGGGAAGCTGGTCTGGGTTTACCCCTCATCCCTATCTCCATTCCCATCCCCAGGTACTTCTGCTGCCTCTCCAACACCCTCTGTTCAGAAGACAACCCAAAGCCAAGGAGACGTGGTGAGGCAGGTTGACACCACTGATCCGCCTCAAGAGGACACGTAACCTTTTGTGTTCTCAAAAATAGGCCAAAAATCTGGCCTGCAGCGACACGTTTCTAGACGACCTGCTGCATTTTGCTCTCTGGGTAGAGATTTACAATTATCCACCCCTGATCTTCTAGGTTTCGGTGTGATGTGACGAGCCACCACTCAGAACCTGGGTCCTCGTGGCCATGACCAGCTCAAGCTTTTGCTCCTGACCCGTGGTGACAAACCGGGGAAGGGAAAAGGCAAGGCTTTGCCGAGCTCTGCCTGATGCATTACCAAGGCCTCAGTTTCTCCCCAAAAAGGTCTCTGCAGATGTTTGGGAGCCACTGTCCCAGCAGCTCCCGCCCAGTTGACCCCAAGCTCCCACGGCAAGAGGACTGTAGTTGTGAGATGAAGGAGGGTTCAGTTCTGAGGACATGAGATGCTCCTGGGAGCTGGGATGGAGAGGAGAAGGAATTTGGGGAGACACAACCCCCTCTCACAGGCAGTTTCCTGAGGTGGCCAGGAAGGACAAGAGCATTGTGTCCCAGGGTGTGCAGAGAGGCCGGGAAGAGCAGGGCGAACAAATTCATCACCCAACGGAGTTACCTATTTAGCAAACCACTATATATACACTTGCTGTGTGTTTTCACATTTAGAGTATTATATATAAAGATAAAATTGTCCGCTTGACTGCAGCCCTTATCTCCCCCAGCTCTTCTCCCCTCCCAAACTGGTTTTGCTTTAGAAGCCATTTCCATTTTTGCAGATTTTTTATTTCACTGCCCCATCGCCGCACCTCGGGCTGTGCCCAGGTGACGGCTCGGACGAAGACACCGAATCAATCCCAGTGCCACTTGACCCTTCCCAGGGCTGCGACCCAAACCCTACAGCCCAAAGGAACGGCACCAAACCATCCCACCCAACCCCAACCCTGAGCACTGGCAGAGCCGGCAGAAAACCCCGGCGAGCAGCGGCGAGGAGCGAAGTGCCAGCAAAGCCACATCAGAACCCACTGCCAGTTCACTTCCTTGTGAAAAAAATTAATTAATTAATTAATTAAAACAAATACAAAACCCAACGGTGTTTCCTGCCACCCAAGAAATGAAAGAGCCGGGTCCGTACTCACCACGCAGGAAAGCGGAGGAGTAGGTGGCGAAGGAGTCGAAGATGCTGTTGGAAGCCATCCCTCTGGTCCCGTATCCCAGCTCTCCCAGAGGAGGAAGAGGAGGGATGGGAGAGGCGACAGCGAGGAGGGAGGAAGAGGAAAGCCCCACCGGCAGCGCAGGTAGCTCTGGCTGGCTGGTGGTTCTGTGGTCGGCACGGCAGAGCCGCCGGCTCGGCATCCGCTGGGTGGGAGAGCGGCGTCACCTGATCCGTGGCGTCAACGGTCCGGCGATATCACTGCGGCGTCGGGGTGCTGGGGTTGGGGTGGTTTGGGGTTGGTTTTTGTTTTTTTTCCCCCCATCTATATATTATTTTTCTTTACTAATAGTCCTTTGGTTTGTAGTTGGTGGCTCCTGGGAGGCTTGCTCGGACCCGCGGCTGAGTGACAGACGGGAGCGGAGGAGACATTTCTCTTTAATTAATCATATTGTTGCCTTAGAAGAAACGAAGAAGAGAGCCCGTAGATTCCTAATTGGGTGATTGAAGTAATAACCCATTTACACGCCGTGGTTTTCTCCTTTTAACTGCCTTTTCTCCCACATTCACCACTTGTCTGTATCCTAATTTTGAGCTGTACACGGCTTTCCGACTCCCAGCTGGGTATGGGGACTGCGTGCCGAGACTGCTTCCATATGTGTAGATGGGTGGTTCTTCTTCACAGGGATTTTATGTGAATTAGTATTAAGCAAAAATATGAAGCACATGCGGCAGAATAAACAGTGCTGGCTGCGGAGGAGGAACCGGGGAAGGTGGAGAGGAGGAGGATGAAGAGGAGGAAGGCAGTTGGGACGGCTGACCTCCTGCTTCACCCAAAAACCAGCCAATAAGTTCTGTAGAATTTTTTTTAAAGTAATAAAGCAAATACAGGCACAGCAAGTTTCCAGGAGCACCTAAAGATGCCTTTTCTGCTGGACCACAGAAACACCAGCAGCCAACGAACACTCATGTCTGGAACAAGAGGCACCATCAGGCGCTGCCTTGCCTGGGGCTGACGGGTTTTCACAGAGAAAATTGCCATTATCACCCTCGGAGATAAATTTTCCCTAAATGGGAAGAAATGTTGAATTGAAACATGAGCTGATATTTGTCCTTTTCTTTTTTTCTCCTCGCAAGAAAAAGCAAAGGGAGCTCTGGGATGGAGGAAACCAAGTGCAGACTAAGCCCGAGTGACTGAAACCCTGCAGGCAAAAAGGCCCCAAGGCAGAAGACATTGGCCACCAGGGCACACAAGTCCCATTTCTAGGTATTTGGAAAGTTTGGTGTTCATCACACCCTGCTGCCCCTCTCTGCCATTCTCCCTAGAGTTTTTCCATCCGGTGGGTGTTGGTGGTTGGTTGGACGTATCGAGATGTTATCAGCCACACATTCCTGCAGCATCCTTAGAAGCTGGGGGGAAAAAAAACCCAGAGCTGCTCGTATTTACTGCAGCTGAAAACTGCTTGTTTGCTGCTTATAAGCAAAACGTGGGGAGGGGTGGCAGGGAAAAGTAGTTTCAGAGCGGTGAAAGGGGCAGAGGTTGTGTAAACGCTGGCACAAAAGGAAAGGGAAAAGCAACCCAGCCTGGAAAACACCCGCCGCTGCACAGAGCGGGGTCTGTGGCACCGAACAGCATCCCCTTGTCTCGCCTGCCAGACACCCACCACAACCACAGCTCCAGCCCCTGGGACGTGAGGTTACGGGCAGCAGAACCATTTCTTCCAGAGCGGTGGCATCGCTCCCCTCCAGCCCCCCAAAAGCGGGGGGACATGATTCCCTGGCCCCCACAGTGGATTGTGCAGAGAGATCTCCATGCCAGCCAGAGGCAAGTAGGACATGTCACAGAGGATGAATATTCCCTGCTAATAACTATAATAATTGATAGAAAAAAGATAAATTAATAATAAAAAAATAAATCAACAACCCCAACTCCAACCCTTTCCTTACTCGCTCTCACCACGCTGAAGCTCTGGATTCGCTTTGTGGCCATTGTTGGGAGGGAAGGGCAAACCTAAAAAGCCACCGAGGCTTAATGTTCACCCTCCTCACACCCCCTCATCCCCAGTGAACCCCCCCTCTCCCCAGCCTGAAGCCAGCCCAGCTGCAGCTGCACGCTCCCAGCCAAGGTGCAGGTACAGCAACCAGCACTTGCACCCTCGCCGCAGCCACCCAGGC
>VXBW01004872.1:411579-435887 GCA_013400375.1 Thinocorus orbignyianus
AAAAAAAAAAGAAAGAAAAAAAAAAGAAAGAAAAAAAAGAATTAAGAAAAAGACCAATCCCAGCCCCCAGCAGTGGCAATTAGTGCCGCTGCCTCCGAGGACCCGCAGCACTATTATCTCCCGCGCAGGAGATCAAGGTCAGATCTTTTAAGAGGAAGAAGCTCCAAAGAGGGGCTTTTTTCCCCCCTCTTCAAACAGGAAAACTATCCCCTGCCTCCAAAAAACCCAACCAAAAACCAAAAAACAACACCCAAAGAAAGAAACCCCAAACCTCTTATCTGAAACTGTATCTCATGGGGCTAAAGGAGAGATGCTAAAGGCTCCTTTGACCCAGAGAGGACCCCCAAGGGGACCCTGGGACCTCAGGCAGCTGCAGAGGTCGAGCATCCCCATCCCGATCCCCAGGGAGGGACCCCGGAGATCCTGGCCACCAGCGCAGAGCTGGGTCACCTCCCAATGCCAGGAGGGCCCCGGGTGTCCCTGGAGGAGCCCAGCTCTGCCCCTGACCCCAGGGGGAGAGGGGGACACACATCCAGGATTTCTAAAAGCCTTTTTCTGTTGCCTTCAGGGGTGGTGCTCTTCCCACAGAGGGTTCCAGCCTTAGCAATAAGGGAAACTGAGGCACAACGCAACACATCTTCCCAGTTCATCATGAGTTAGCAGCACCTTGAGAAACCAGGAGCAACCCTAAGATGGAGCAGCTTGAGCTGTCTAGGTGGTATTTTTTTTCTGGGTGAAAAATACACATTTCTGGGTCTCTCAATGCCGTCCTGTGTGTGACTTGAGATACCTGGAGCCCAGGAGCAGGATAAAGTAGGTGGCTCCAAGCAGCGAGGAGCTGCAGCAGGAGCTGGGAGGTGGCTTCTCCTGGGGACAACATCTGTGTGGAGACACCCATGGGGTGACAGAGGTTTCAGCAGATGCTGCTGCCGCAGACCCGGGGAGGGGGGCACGGGCAGAACCAGGGGGTCACACCTCTCCACGGGCATCACCAGATCTCCTGAAACAAAACCAGCCTGAGGACAGAAGCTTTGAATTCTTGTAATTTGCTCTGAATCATTTTGGAGCGGCCTCTGCAGGTGACTCAACCTGGCGGGGGGAAAAAATAATGGAAAAATAAATGGCAAAGTCACATTTCACTGATGTTTGGGGGATACTGGGGGGAGGTCAGGGCACATGGTGGGTGACTCAAGCACTGGACCTGGGCAGCCAACAGGCACTGGCTTTGTCTCCAGCTGCTCTGGGTGCACGAAGCCACCCAAAATACAGTTTTTCCCAGTTCTCCAGCAATTTTGAGAACCACAGGAGAAAACATTCGGGGGCCCAAAGCCAGCAAAGCTGATCAGAAACTGGGACAGAATACCAGCAAGGTTTGCATTTGGGCTGGGGAGGAAATGCTTCACGTCAGGCAACGAGTTTTCTAAGGTTTTAATTTAGAAAGTAACCACTTCTAGTGTTGAAGCTACTTCCCCCAGGCTGTCCCGCCAGGCTAAAGGGAAATCCAAACCCTTTGCTGAAAGCTCTCACTGCTCCACCAGCATCATCCCCACCTTGGCAGGGGCAGCTGAGCCACCCTGGGGTGCCAGTGGGGACAGTGTGAGGGGCAGGTGCCACACGGGGCTGGGGACAGCAGCTCCAGCTCTGCGCTGCACGGAAGGATTTGAAACCTGGCGGCCGCAGATGCTGCTGAACTTCACAGGAACCCTGCGGTGACACAAAGACATGGGCCAAGAGTCACCTTAGCTGTGACCCAGATAACTGATGTGAAACCAGCCCGGCGCAGTGGCTGGCTGGGACCCAGGTCATCCCCAGAGGTGGTCCAGCCACCCCCCGGCCCCCGGCTACAGCCACGGTCCTGGCAATTGGAAAGGGCTGTGGGAAGCCCCAGCCCTCTCTCGGGGTGTCCCAGCAGGGTGACACCGGTGCTGGAGAACCAGAGCAATGTGGATATTTCTACCCCAAAACCGCTGGGGGTTTTGCTCTGGGGACCACGGAGAGGGGGTGAAGGGGATACGGGAGCATCCCCAGAACAGGGCTGGGATGTGGGTAGAACCCCAGAGCTGAGCATCCCTCCACCCTGAGTGTCCCCCACTTTGTCCCCCACTGTCCCCACGGGCGGGAGGAAGCAGAGGAGGGTGTTTTTTTCACCCTCAGCCCCCCCTGACTCCAGCAGACAGAGCCCGCTGCATGAAATCATGAAATCACCCTTTTTTTTTTTAATTTTTTCTCAGCGATACAGCAGACACAACACGCAGCAGCTTCCGGAGCCGGGGGGGCCGCGGTGCAGCGGCTCACGCACCCCCAGCCACCAGCCACCCTCCCCAAGCAGAAGTCTGCATCTCACTGGGGAAGTCGCCGGTGGCCACTGGCCACCCAGGGTGGTTTGTAGCCCCCAGGGCACCTGGGACGGCTGCGTGGGAGAGGATGCTGCTGGGGAGGGGAGAGAAGGAGACGTGGCTTCCAGTGACATCCCCCCATCCCCCCCACCTGCAGATCTCTGGGGCTTGAAGAAAAAAGCCAGTGTTGCAAACCCCACCGGGGATTTTTCTTTCTAGCCAGGATTTGTGCTGAATTACTGTTTTTTTAGCACTTTGCTTCTCTCTTTCTTCTTTCCCAACCCATAGTGGGGGCCAGCAGTGGTGGCAGGGAGGGGGATGCCAGCCCACTTCGCCAGCCAGGTGGATGCGGTGCTGGCCCCCCTGTGTGCCACTCAGGGTGGCCCTTGCTGACCATCATAGAGCCCCCGAGGCCACAGGTCCAGGGTGTTGGGCTGGTCTTGATGCAGAGAGGGAGGAACAAAGCCCGGCTCACCCCTGGCTTTGCAGGGAAAAGCAAAAGCGGAAAAAAAAATAATCACAAAATCTAAAAATCCCATCCAAACCAACAACCATCCCACCAAAACCCCAAGTGAAATAACAGTTTTTGATGGTTTCCAGACCTGAGAGACACCCCAAGCCTGGGCTCTCCCCAGGCATCCCCATCCATGGAGCTCATGGGGGATGCATGGGATGCTTGGGGTGGGCCAAGCGAGGACAAAACTGCAGCTCTCTTAGCCCAAAGCGGGTCAAATCCCTGGCCCAAAGTGCCAGGCCACCTCCCTGGCCATCCCCAGTCCCCTGCTCCTCTCTTGGGATGGATCCCAGTTGGGAGATGTGGAGCAAGAAGGTTTTACCCCCCTGGCACAAGGGGACCCCGACCCGGGTGACGGCTGCAGCCGCAGCAGCAGACAAAGAGCATAGGAATAACTCACCCAGAATCTCATAAACACTTACAGACGCGGCCAGTGCATTTCCTTGATTACCAGCTTGAAACTTTTCATTAGAAATTACTTATTAAACAGGGATCTAACCTTTCTCCTGGCTGGCAGTGGGTAACGAGTGTTTTATTAAGTCGTCAGGAGCGAGCGGCCGCTAATGCAAGCTGCATCCGCTGCATCCGCAGGGCTCTTGTACTTCATTAGCCATGGATTATTATGCCATCTATAATTAAAAGCTCAATGCTTTAAAATACGGCGTGGCAAAGCGTGGTGGTAGTCACCGATCAGGCAGAAGGGATCAGGGCTCCTGTGTGCCATGCTGCCCAAAACACAGCTTTGGCTACTGGGCGATTTGACCAATTCTCCAGTTTTTCCAGCTCTTCCTCACAAGATCAGTGGTCTCCAGTCAGGGAAGATGCAAGAACCCACGGGTTTCTCCAAAGACCACAGCCATGAATTCAGCAGCAGCATCCCCGCCAAGTGCTGTGGCAGTGAGATGACACGGAGCAAAGCACCAGCTTTGACTGATGACCGAAAGATCTCTCATCCAGGGTCTTCATGGATGAACCCCATGGAGCAGCATCCGTATCCATAATGTGACCGTTTCACAACAGCACCATGGTCCTGAGCAACCTGATGATTTGGCTTGATTTGAACCCAGAAGAATGTCTCCTTTCTGACTGAATTGGAAGGATTTTTATTTATTTTCTTTTTCCAGGGGAAAACCAACCTTCTCTGCCCCACCACAAAAAGACAACTTCATGGATGAACCAACGGCTTGTCCTCTCCGCTCCAGATTTTTGCCAAGCCCCTTACACATGGTTATTTCGCCCAAGGAGTAACTCAGTGCTTGTGCCCCATCCCTGGGATGCTGCCAAGGGTGAAGACAACAAACACGTGAAACACATTTCCCTTGATGTGGATCCATGGTCTCCTGGAAAGGACCCTCAGCCAGGCTCAGATTTTGGGCTGAAAGTTGTATCTGGACCAGCTTTTGCAAACTCAAGACCCTTCCTGAGCAGCAGGAGAGCAGCCATGGCCAGTCCCAGCACGTCCCAGAGTGGCAGCAGCTTAAGAAGAGATAATTAGGAAGAGGGATTTGGACGGGCAACAGGCTGAGTTTTTCTCTTGCCTGGGAATAATCCCGTAAACTCCAGCGGAGTGAATTAAGTGCAAATCGATGCTCAATTTGTTACGCAGCTTCGCTATTTCAGTCCTGTCAAGAAAGAGGATATAGGAGAACAGAGGGGTTTTCATGACATGCTTTAGGGCAGGGAAGGGAACGAACGCTTCCCTGATGGAAACCAAGCCACAGCTCGTGAGCGCTCACCCGTAGCGTAGAAACAAACCCAGACCAACCCTGAACTTGTCCCAGTGCAACCCTGACTGGGGCAAAACCTCCCAAAGCAGCCACTCACCCTGAAGGAAGAAACTCCTACCAAAAAGCCTAATTACCAGAAAATTCTACACATTTCTGAAAATACAAAGATAATTAGGGGGATGGAGCATCTCTGCTGTGAGGACAGGCTGAGAGAGCTGGGGCTGTTCAGCCTGGAGAAGAGAAGGCTCCAGGGAGACCTTGGAGACCCCTTCCAGGATCTGAAGGGAGCTCCAGGACAGCTGTAGAGGGACTTTTGGTCAGGGAGGAGAGTGACAGAACAAGGGGGAATGGTTTTAAATTGGAAGAGGGGAGATTTAGATTAGATATTAGGAAGAACTTCTTTGGTGTGAGGGTGGTGAGGCACTGGGACAGGTTGCCCAGGGAAGCTGTGGCTGCCCCATCCCTGGAGGGGTTCAAGGCCAGGCTGGATGGGGCTTGGAGCAACCTGGTGTGGTGGGAGGTGTCCCTGCCCAGGGCAGGGGGGTTGGAACTGGGTAATCTTGAAGGCCCCTTCCAACTCTAACCATGCTGTGATTCTATGATTTTATCCCTACATCCAATGCCAGCAATTTAAACCTGACGAGCAAGGAAAGAAGAAAAAAAGCAACCCAAAACCACACTCCCATTATTTCAGCCTGGCTAAGTTTGGTCAGTTGGGTTGTGCTTTTTCATTAGGCTCTCTCTTGCAATAAGTAATTTTCCTTAATGCCTCGACTCCCTCTTGACACCGCTGTGGTGCGCCTGTGGCCAACGTGAAGTATGAGGAGGTCGCAGCTGATGTGTCTTCGTTGGGATGGGGTTTCATTAAATGTGAGTGACCACAGAATTTAACGGTGGAGCCCAGCACCACTGCCCACTAATTGCTTTACTGCGCTTCTGGTACCACCACAATTTCCCCTCCTTGGTATTGGGATTTGTCTACTTCATCCAATGCCCTTCGTCAGGATTGTAGGGAGATGTGGCCTCGTTATGTAAATAAGGCTTTTCCTGAGTCGTCGGTATTTTCTACAGCGTTGAGAAGAGAGAGAGAGAGACAGCCCTGTGCAGGAAACATCTTGGTGACAGGGGAACATCAATGCCTGGAGGACCTCTAGCTGCGTTCCCGAGTGCTGGGAAGTGACCTACTGGAGACACTGCCCAATACTATAACCCATCCCAAAGTGTCACTGAGCCCATTTCACAGACGGGGAAACTGAGATGCCGGCAGGGAATTGCCCAGGGGCATCCCACAACCTGACAAGCTTCTAGAAGAAGGCAAAACTCATGGAAACACACCAAAAATTGGGGCATCCCCTGGGTGCTTTTAAGGCGGGTGGAGCTGAACGCCCCACGACGTCCCTCTGAAGCAGCAGGTGAAGGAAGCAAAGCCCCATCGCACCCGGGAAAGGGGTGATCAAACCAGAGGCTGAAGATGAACCCCACTCCCGTGTCCCCAGAGGCTCCAGCCCCACCAGGGGCTGCGCAGAGTCGTCTCTGTTGAGCGGGGTTTGTTTTGCTTTAACTAAGTAAAATCCATCTGCTCTATTGTGCTGTTTCTATTCCTAAACCTCGCGTTACACCGAGAGTCTTTTAAACCCTCGGCACAGGAGGACTCTGTGTGGTTTCTAGGGCATTTTCTGTTTAACTTGCATTAAAGTGTACCAAAGAGTTACAAGTGCATTAGCGGTCCTGCTCCCAAATTGCTGTTATAACCTTTGCCCCCAGCCAATCAATCTTGCTGACACCCATTAAAATGAGCTCATGGTGCCGTTTTTATGGCCGGATTAAGTGGTGTATCTGTAGCTCAGGCAGTTCGGTGAGGGCGTCACACTGCTAATGATTTCTCTATTGATCTTTAATGATTTCCTACATTAGTACAAGCAACATTAGCCTCAACAACATGCTCCGGGACAGATTGACTAAATAATTCACTGCAGCAAACTGTGATCACATAACTGCACATTCCTCCTTTGTGTTAAGAAACAGGGGTGGAAAACGCGTGATTATAATCTCTAAAATAAGACAAAAAGCCCTTGCCACCCCCCTGGTTTCTCCTGGCCACCCCTCCCAGCACTGACCCACCGTGAGAAGAAACTTTCCCAGCAGGGGCTAATCATCTGCCCTAAATTACTCACCAGGAGAAGAAATACATCGTCGCGGTTGAGGCTTTGCTTTGCTTCTGTCCAAGGAAATGCAGTGCTTGGGGGGTCCAGGGGATCGAGAGGAGCCGGGCTCTGGTGGGTCTCAGCACCTGTAGGCTCAGAGAGAACATCACTCATGTAAGGAGCTGCTACTTTCCCAGCCGTCCCCCTCCCCATGTATGTTCCTGCAGGTACCATCCCTGGAGGGGTTCAAGGCCAGGCTGGATGGGGGTTGGAACTTGATGATCTTTAAGGTCCCTTCCAACTCGAACCATTCTATGATTCTATAACATCACAGCTGGTGGTTAATGGGTGACTAGTTTTTAATCTTAAATATTAAGACTGCAAAGCCCAGGGCTTGGTTTGCAACTCTCTGGGAGAAATGTCACACCACGACTATCTGCAAAGGGGCTGGCTGAAGGCTGCCAGACCCCATAGGGATAGACCTGTCCCAGCTTGTTCCACTTCACCTCCCAGTGTGCCTGGAACAGCAAAGGAGAAATTAGAGGAGTCAAGATCCTCAACAGGCTGAAATGAATTTTTAAAATCCCTGGGACCAGTCTGGCTTCCATTGCTATCAGGAGGGTGGGTGGATGGATGGATGGATGGATGGATGGATGGATGGATGGATGGATGGAGGTCTCCCTGTCCCATCAGCACACACAAGGTGTATGGGATGATTTAAAGGAAACCTCTCACTGAGCCCAGATGTAGAGGAACACCCAGGACTGTGGCCAGCACAGGTGTCCCTGCAGGCAGAGCAGAGAGCCATGGCAAATCCCTGGCACTGGGGAGAGGAGTGGAGCTGCCGTGGGGCCAGGAGCTCCACAGCACCAGCCACGCTTCTCTCCATCCGCCTCCCAGCCACCAAACCCTGGGGAAACCCTTCAAAAGCTGATTTTGCGGCATCACTTCACTATTTCCTTGGTTCAACCTACCTGGGAGCTCCTTCCATTGATGACACGCCAAGGACCGAGGCCAGGATGGGGACAGCTGCTCCCTGCCAGCCACAAAACCATCCCAGCCAGCTGCGTGGCTCGGGATGCATCGGGTGGTCCCGGGCGCCATGAGAAACCAGGCTGTGACCCACACTCTTCCTGCCGGGAGGTAACGGGGAAGCGCCCGGTCCCGCCGCCGCAGCGTTTAACTGGGGAAAGCACTCAGTGGCGTGGGTCAAATTCTCCACGGGCGCTGGCGGGGGGCCAGACGAGGCTGGGCACGCCACAGTCTTCATTAGCCTAACTGGCTGCAAACCACAGCTCTTGACCTGCAACTAGAAATGATTTCTTCATTAATGGAGAGATGTCAACGGCGGGGAACCTGTGGTTTCTAATGACGCAGCCGTTTTCATCAACGGTACAAACAAACTATTAAGAGAAACCGAAAAGCAGAGCCTTCTCCCCTCTACCCCAACCCAAGGCGGGGATTTTTTTCCAAGGTGATGCTTCTGAGGTCCTGCAGTGAAGCAGATCTCTCCTGCAGAGAGGCTGAGTGGAGCATCACCATGACTTACTCGTGTTGGCTAGAAAAACCCCTCCCTGACGTTCCCACCAGCACATCCGTGATGAGAAACACCTTGGGATGGCACCTGTGGATGTCATCCTTGGTGGGATGGCACCTTGGTGATCCTACAGGACAAAGAGGCGCAAGGACACAGCGTGATCAAGAGGGTCTGTTTGGGGACCTTGGCTGTCACCAATGAGGTGTCTTAACGATGCTCCTGTCCCAGATAAGAGCTGGGGGGAACTGCCAGCGTGTCACAGCCCATGTCCTCCTGGCTAGCATTTGCCCACCACCAAGCCCACAGGAACCCATGGCTTCCCTGGGAGGTCTCAGTGCCTTGGAAAAACATCCCAGAAAAAGATGACTTCTTTTTTTTTTTTTTTCTTTCAAGCCCTGGTACAGATGGGCCAGCTAAACAAATGAGGCTGCTCGGAGGAGTCGAAATTAGAAGCCAGAAAAAGACAGACCGTGGCTCTAAACAAATAAACAAACTAAAGCAAGAGCTCGTTTGCATCCCTCAGCCCTCAAACCGACCGCAGGGGATATTCTCGGCTGAAACGCAGCGACAGCGTCTAACACCTGGACCGAGCCCCACTGGCAGCCGCCACTTCATCAAAACCTTCCCCCAAAAACTTGCCCAGGGCCGTTTCCACCTCTCCCGCCGGGATGCTGCAGCACGGAGGACGGGCTCCTCGTTACTCTCATTCTGATTTGCGGGAGCGAAGCGCCGCTGGCAGCGCTGCCTTTGCCTCGTGCCAAGGAAAGCAACCCCTTGCAGAGCATCACCTGAGCATCAATGGCCCTTGAGAAACCAGGGCCAGTTTCTGGCCTTGTGGTTGTGGGCAAAGAGGGGAAAAAGGAAGGGAAAAGCCTCAGCCGTGCTAAGCAGAACAGCCTCTGCTTATTTTACTTATTTTTCTTCTTATTTTTTTTCCTCTAAGGCCACCCTGGGTGGCTGAGCGTGCAGGGTGGCAGCGCTGCGGCCTCAGGAAGAGAAAGTGGGTTTTCTCCAGAGCAGAAATAGAGCAAAAAGCATGAAAACAAACCAACCAACCACCTCAGAAACACAGGACTTGGGATGGGACAAGGTCAGACTGAATCCGGCACCGCCAGCAGAAAACCAGCCCTTGACCCTGAAGAGATTGACACGGAGAGCTTGGAGCAGGGATGTGGGGTGCAGAAGTGGGGTACAGCTCCAGCCCTCCCATTGCAGATGTCCATTGTCCCCCCAGAAGCCTTTTCCCAGGGGTGAAGACCCCCATGGACCAGAGAAAGAAGCTCCTCGGAGCTGGCTCTGCTCCTTCCCAGCCCAAAATACACTTGCACAGGTCAGTTCCTGCGCTTGGCTCCTCGCAGGGGACGTCCCCAAAGACACGATTCATACCTTGGAGATGCTGTGACACACTGTCCTGGGGAATTCATCAGCAGAAGGTGTAAAGGGTCTCCGTTAAAGGGTCCAGCTGCCAGCCACGGGGAGGAATCATATCCCCCTTCCCCCCTCAAAGTCAAAGCAAGTGATTTCCAATATGCTGGAAACTCTGAATTTAAACTCATGTTTGGGGAGGGAATGGGGTACCCACAAGTGCTGAGGTTTAAAACGTAACTCTTTTTGAGTAACTTCTAGTTTAGGGTTTCTTTGGGAGGGGTAGATTTTTTTGGGGGGGCTGTGGGATGGTGCATAGAGAATAAATAAATAAATTTGCATTTAATCACACAATCTACACACAACCCCACCAAGGTAGGTGGGCAGCCTCGCTGCACTGGAGGAAGGGGGTGGGTGGAGATGAATTACAGCAAAAAAAATCAAGTATTTTTATTCTCACCCATATCCACTACATTTATTTGGAATAAAACATCCCTCCAGAAAAAGAGCATCCCCTTGGCAGAACAGTAATAAACGATCACTCAGGGACAACCTCCTGCCAAGGGACTGCCTCTCTCCTGGGCTGAGCAGAAACCCAATCCCATGGGTTTTCAGCCCGTTTGAGCCCAGGAAAACCTCACTGGTGTGCAGGAAGGACAGGCAGGGATCCATGCCCTGAGGAAGAGGGGACGGTGGTGGTGGCTGTGGGAGCCCCAACCACGCTTCTCCTGTGGCTTTGGAGCCTGGAGCCACCTCCTGCCGTGGCTGGTGGCTCCGATGGCGAAGCCACAAACAGCCCCTGCCTCTTTGTCCCTAATGTCTATGGAGCAGGGACCCCCACAGGGTGCTGCTGTAGTTGGGGACATCAATCATTGTCACAGCAGAGCAGCAGCCCTGCAGGGTGGCATGGAGAGCATCAGCACCATGGGGGAAAGCCACTCATCTCTGCATGTCCTGCCAAGGGACTGCAGTGGCCGGTGCCACCCTGTCCACTGTCACCAAGGGTGTGAGCAGGTCAGGCTCAGCTCACCCACAAATCCAAAGCTGAGCCCTCGAGGAGCTCCCCACTCCTCATGGGAGCATCCTGAGTGTGTCCAGCTAGACTCAGGGCTGGGAAAAAGCCCCAGCAGTGCTTGCCAGGTGTCCCTGGTGGCAGAACTCCTGTCCCCATCCCATGGGGCACCCAGTCTCACCTCGCACCCTGCACCCACCAGCCGAGCGTGGGGCTTTGTCTCCCTCTAGTGCACATGGATCCAGAGCAGCTTGGTGATGGGACACGCCGGCTGGAGCACCCCTGGACATGCCCAGAGCACCAAGGCATGGGGCTGGCACACCAAGTGGCCACCTCACCCCACGCTGGCTGTGCCCCACGACACTGGCCAGCTGCCACCTCCCCAGAGCAAAGCCCTTGGCAGCACCCACGGCATGTCCAGCCAGTCCTGGAGCACGGGAAAAGGTCCAAGCAGAGGCTGACATCCTCTTAGGGCACAGCTGGGACACAGGACCCCAAGAAACCACTCACCTGAGGTGACATCTGGAATTCCTCTCCTACAGTAACACGACCAGGAGAGGTTTATCATGTCCCCACGCACCTTCTGTATTGACTTTCTCAGTTTGTCCTGTTAAACAAATATTCTGGCAGGGGTACAGGGTGACTTATTATCCTTGCACTGCAATATCTAACCCACCAATATATCTATTATTCATTTATTTTTCTATTATTCATTTATTCACTGGGAATTTAGAGGCAATCAAAAAGGCACTCTTGGTCATTTTGCTATAAAAGCACTTTTGATCCTCCTCTCTGCCAACGCGAACTTGTCTCTCTCGCTTAAAATACATTAATGACCCATTACAGGGACGGGATCTGATGCCCTGCTTATATATAGGAGCGTCTTCAGAGATTTTGAAATTGATATAAATAAACAGGGGGCTTGTTGTTAATGCGCTCATTAAGCAAGGGGTGGGCTGAGGGATGAGGAACACAATGTTTTCCACTCCGAGCTCCCCGAGGGCTCTGCGATCGTAGATGTTAATGCCTAAAAAACAAGCGACAAGCCGGGTTCTGCTGCCCTGCTGCAACAACCAGGAGAACCAGAACAGTCCTGGGGAACACCTCGATCCCTTCACCCTCCCCAAAATCGCCAGGGATCACTCACCAGGTGGTGGGGGCCACATCCATAGAATCATAGAATGGTTAGAGTTGGAAGGGACCTTCAAGATCATCAAGTTCCAGCCCCCCTGCCATGGGCAGGGACACCTCTCCCTAGAGCAGGTTGCTCCAAGCCCCATCCAACCTGGCCTTAAACACTTCCACGGATGGGGCATCCACAACTTCCCTGGGCAACCTGTTCCAGTGCCTCACCACCCTCACAGTAAAGAGCTTCTTCCTAAGATCTCATCTAAATCTCCCCTCTTCCAATTTAAAACCATTCCCCCTCGTCCTGTCACTAGACTTCCTGACAAAGAGTCCCTCTCCAGCTCTCCTGGAGCTCCCTTCAGATCCTGGAAGGCTGCTCCAAGGTCTCCCCGGAGCCTTCTCTTCTCCAGTGCTTTTGGAGGACGAGGTGATCACCCAACGGAGCAGGAAGGTCCAATCCTGCCATCGGTCCCATCCATCCAAGGCCAGGAGGCCGTTGTGGTGCTGTGATTCAACTTTCGGGTGGATAACTGCAATTGAAATACAGGCACACAGATAACCTTGCAAGAGACCTGGGGCAGGGAAGCTACCAGAAAAAAAGTGCCAAAATTCACAAGGGAAAAATTAACAACCGCTGATGATTTAGCCAGTCCAGCTCTGCACTGTGATGGAGCCCACCTCAATTTTACTGGGGCCAGCACCTTACACCAGGAGCTCTGATGGAGGAGATGCCGTGGCTTCGCAGGGTGGCACTGGTCCCCCTGTCCCAACCTCTCGATGCCATTAGCCAGCAAGGTCAAAGTCACACTCGTGATGAGGGCACCTGTCCTTTGGCACATGGGGAGGCAGACTGCAGCCACGTGGGGAGGTGGAGGAACACCTCATGGAGAACCAGCTGCAACATCATCCTAAGGACAGGGCAATACTGCACGGAACAGAATGGGATATACACATACTGGTCCAGAATTAACTTTATTCACCCACAACAAGGGTGGGTTGAACCCATCTTGTTCTGCAAGGTGTGCACAGCCTGAGCCACCACGTTCTGCCGCACCTTCAAGGATCACGCATCCATCCAGGGTCAACATCATACCCTTTTCCCAGGAGCTACAGATCTTTTCTGGTAATTAGGGGTTGGATATGAAATGGCATCACCCGCCACCATGCCAATGCCTGTCTCTAGAGGACAGGGCTGGATACACACCGTCACCTCCGCTTGGCACCAGGTTTGGAGTCACAGGGGCTCGCAGAGGAAACATCAGCCAAGAAAAGCTAGCAGCAACAGAAGAGCAAAGAAGAAGAAGAGACAATTAGAGAAGGGCTATCTCTGCCTCTGTGCCACCACCCCCATTGCCTCTCCCTAACAGCACGGGGACAGGAAGGTCCCTTCCCCAGGGCTTGGAGAAGCCACCAGGATGAGTTGGCCCCTGGAAACCCCAGGAAAGTGAGTCCATGCCCGTCCAGCACCAACACAGCCCTTGCCACTGTGCTGCTGCCAGGATGGGCCAGCTGCAGCCGTGGCCACCAGGCTGTCCCAAACCCTTTGCCCTCTTTGACAGAGCAGGGAAAGCACCGGCAGAGGAACCAGGTCCTGGGAGCCCTCATAGCTGTGCGATGGTCCCTCGCTTCTGTTTTCCTGTTCCCAGCAGCGGTCACCCCATGGAATGGCCTTTCCTCACTTCTCCCTTCACTCCTGGCCCGAGATGATGCTGGTCCCCAGCTCCACAGGAGCCACAACCCAATGGTTTCACTCCCAGCAGCTCCTTTTGCACGGGCCAAGAGCTAGCACAGATGCCTGGGCACCTTCTGCAAAGGACTCATCCTCTCCCTTGCCCAGGGCAACCAACCCAGAACATCACCCAGGGCTGCTCAGCAGGGCAAGGGCACAACGGGGCCACCATGAACCCAAACCCCATCCTCGACCACCAACGCGACTTCCCTCGGCTCCACCGGCTGAGCAGGGTGTACGGGGACACTGTCACCCACCACACAGCAGCCTCTCAGGGTTGTGCTTTGAGATGAAGCCAGACAAGGTGGTTTGCCAATATCCTACTTCTTCTTTGGTGTCTCAGCTCTTCTCCCACTTCCATAAGCAGCATCCTCTCTGCTCACGGGGAGAGAAAAGGCTTGGGCAAGTGCCTCAACCCACCGTCTGGTCCATCTTACAGGTGAACAGGTCACCTCTTGAGCATCTCACCCAGGAGGAAAAATGAAAGCAGGGAAAAGGCTGGAAATGAGAGCTTCACCCAAGCCTTGACATCATCCAGATGTTTGCTCTCTTCCAAAGGGCGCTGGATCAGGTGTCCCCACGTGATTGCCATCACCCAGTCACAAGCTCTGGTGGGACCACGCCGGCGGCAGAGCCGAGAGCGGCTGAGGGTGTCGAGCTGGTGGACAGCCCAGGTTGCTGTGCCCTCCCCCAGGCCCACAGGCTTCTGAGATGAAAAGAAGCAATAAAATCCCAACAAGAGAAGCAGCAGCCAGGTGGGAGCTGGGATGTGAATTGCTCCTTCTCATCCCGGCCATTAAACAGTTGCGGAGCCTCTGCAAAGGGCAAACCCTTCACATCATATAAGGTCCGATATGGATCGGAGACAGGTCTCAGGGTGGGTGCTGGACCCTAAATGGTCACTGAGGCCTCCCCAGGTGTCACACACTGACCCCAGCCCAATCCTGCTCTGCCTCGGCTACCTGGGGAGCATCCCCACAGCACAAAACCTCTCAAGAGCAGCCCCCAGCAGCTGCAAACCCCCGAAATCTTTCCTTTACTCTCGAAATACCCATTTATCATCCTCCTCCAGGACTCAAAGGCTACCAGGCTACCTTAGCAAACCCCCACGGCGGGCACAAAGCCTCTGGGTCACAATCAGGCAGAAGATGTTGAGTATTACATTAGTGAAACTCATTTAAAACAAAACAACAGCAATAAAACCCACCACCAAAGAAACCTCCACCAAAAATGAAAACAATCCCAACCCCCCCCAAAGGAATGGCACCAGCATTATGGAAAAAAAAAAAAGTTATTACTGGCTGCAAACGTTCGGGCTCCTGAGGAAGGTCTTTCATAGGTAATTTCTGTTGTAATTAACATCTCTGGGGTTAATGGATCCGAGTTTCGGTGGATAAAGAGCCGCATTGTTAACAGCCCGTGCTCCTGGCTGCGTCCGTCCAGGCTGGGGCTGGACCGACCGGGAAATCTCCACTTTCATCTGCCATTAGCGTCAGCCCAGCTGTTATACCCAGGAAATTAAAACTATTCACTGCAGGAAAGTTTTAACGTCCGCGGTTTTATTTGACGTCCTGTGACTTATGGGCTGGACTGGATCCCCCTGCTCTGATCTCTTGGATTTATGAGTTTGAAAAAGGCACCAGGACCTGGACACTGGGAAGGGAGGGACACATGGCATGGAATTGCCCATGTCCCTGTGGTGGTTCCTGGCTTGGCAAACACATGGCAAAGCTTGGTTTGCAGCTCAGCATCTCCACACTGCTTCTGTCCTCAGGAAACTGCTGGCAGCTGCAAGCTGGCCAGATAGATGTTGATGTTTTACATCCATCAATGCTTCTGTAGGGGGCGGCTGGTGTGGACCAGAGCATCACAGGGATGCCCAGGAGAAGGGATGGGGATGCCCAGGAGAAGGGATGGGTTCTCAAGCAGCAGCTGGTACCGCAGGTGGAGACAACCTGCTGCAGGATTGAGGAAAACCCATCGCGTAGCTGATGCTGATCTCAAACAGTTCCATGAGCTTTAAAGCCTCCCAGCCACAGGTACCTCCTTGCAAATTTCCATTCTGGTCCATCCATCAGGAATTTGTGTGTTCAGGAAGAGAGGGAGGAGGCAGGACCCTGCACCGGCCTCCACCGATGAGTTTTCACCATGGGCAAAGCCAGCTAATCAATACTGCATCCAAAATCCTAGGGAGAATTGCATTTGATGCCCCATCTCCCCCCACCAGGAACAAGGAGCTTCAAGATCTGGGAGGGGAACCCAAGGCTGAGGAGAGCTAAAGCAGCTCCTCGGTGTCCCCAGCCATACCCGGAGCCTGGAGCTACTGCAGCAGCATCCTGGATTTCAGCAGGCGAAGAAAATGCTTAACGGATGGATTTTGCATCCATCCTTGTGGCTCCTAGAATATCTTCATAAGCCACAATGTGCCCTTAATCCCACAACAAAATCAAGTCAAAGAGCAATTAATATTCTGATACCTGTGGCTAGCTGAAGTGATATAGAGCTGAAGATTTCTTTTTCCATTTCACTCCAACTGTGGTTTTGTTTTTTTCCAGCCATTCTCTGGTCAGTGGTTTTAGGGGCACCAAGGTTCACTTTTGTGGGTAACCTCCACTGTTAGCTGTTGATTTAATTAACTCAGGCTCCTCTGCCTTCTTGACCATACCAACCCCAGCAGGGCTGGGTTTCAAACACAAGCCATGAGTGTTTCTCAGGGTTTAAAAAAACAAACAAAAAAGCCCTGAGAAATTGATAAAGACAACTCTGAACAACTGGGCTCTGCAGTTCCAGGGTAGCGATACTGGTTGCTGAGTCTTCAAGCCAATTAACAACCAGCACCTGTGATTTGTTTAGCCTAAACTTGAACCAAGTGTTAATGAACGTGCTCAACGGCTAAAAGTCAAGGCATGACCACGGGGATGCTCAAAACATCTCCTGGAAACAATACTGAATGAAGTTTGCAGAAAACTCTGATTGCACCCTAAAATAAAAAAGGGAAAAAAAGGAAGGTAAGAGTTTCTGGGCAGGTCAGGAAGAACGACAACCCCAGAGCCCAGGGAATGGCCCTGTGTCACCCCAGAACAGCCCCACAACCGCTCCCCTCCATGGGCATCATCTGCAGGTCCAAGTCCAGGTGGGGTTTGAAGGAGGATGAGGAGAAGCCTCCAAGTCCTCTGGGTTGGGAGCGATGGAAAACCAACAATTTCCTGCAACAGCATTGATCAACAAAACCACCAGTCTGGACCCCAGCAAGAAACTTGGTCCCCAGTCTCCAGGAAGGGGTTGGCACCAAGAAACCCTCAGCAAGACCCAGGGAGGACATCCTCCATCCCCTGCTGAACCTCCCTGACCTTCGCCAGCAGCCGGAACCCCAGACGAGTGATTGGCCCAGGCAGGTGCTGCCTTGTTTTTAGCAACCTCGTTGAAATTTAAATTGATTTGTTATTTATCCAACTGACAACAAAGAGAGAAAAAAAAAGTCCTAACTCTGCGCGCTGGGGAGATTGGATTCCTGTATCACTGTCGGCTGCATTAACTTACTTCCTGGACCTAAATTCAATTAGGGCAGCATTCCCTAGCATTAATAAATCAATACCAATGCCATTTTGATATATTTTGAATGTCTTTCATTATATATTTCAGGGCAGGGATTAGTGCCGAATTCGAAGTTAATGGGACGTGACAAGGCAAATCAAGTTGGGGAGGCAGAGCCTTCCAGCCCGTGAGCTGTAATTGCTTTCTGTTGCAAAAGATTGCAGCGGCAAAACAAAGAGCTGCTGAACTTTTCCTCGTCAGGGAGTAATCCCAGCCAGGGACTGTCTCTCTTCACAAGGAGGAAGAGGAGTTAAACACCAGCAGAAAGTCCCCACCAGGGTTTCTGCTCAAATTTCCCCCTCTGTTTCAATAGGGGTACGGCATCCAGTCCCTCCCGAGCAGCAGCTTTTGGGATGGATTTTTACATTCAAACTGAACTGGTTTTGAGGTTCAGTTAAAAAAGGGTGAGACAAGGGGGCTGAGGGAAAGAATTTGTTCCCCCAACCCCTCTGAAGCAGTCCTTTAAAAAAAAAAAAATCAGTGTGAAAATCCAGCAGTGAGCACCAGCCATTGTGTCTGTAGGTGCATCCTGGCCCCCTCATCTCAGTGTTTTCTCCCAGCGACAGGGCAGTCAAAACATAAATAATTTCTATTGCAAAGGTGAAGGAAAAGCCTTTCCCTGGAGCAAGGAGAGTTTATGGGCACAAGGAAGAGCACAAGCAATAGGTAAGCAGAGCTGTGCCACTGGTACAGCTAAAGACATAGTAGAGCATCCTTGATCTTGGCACCTCTAAGCTGAAATAGAAGAGATAAAAATCCACGTCCTCAGCTGGGATTAACCTCACTGGCTCCCATGGAAAACCCAGCCTTGGTTTTGGCTGCTCTGGGCAAGAATCCCTCGATAGCGGCTGCAGTAAAGGTAAAGCTCCCCTGTCTCCTCCTCGCTGCCTCTCAAATTGATCAGGACAGTCCTGATTGCAGATTAAGTGACGGGCTATCAGCGACTGGAATCCTTTCCATCAATCACTCAGTTCAGTCCCTTGCAAAACATTAGCGAAGTCATTCCTCAGAGCGACCCTTTCAGGGAATAAACCAGGCACCTTGCAAGGCGGAGCGTGCGACTGTTAAAGGTCTTAAAAGCCTTTGCCAATTATGAATGGCCTGAAGGGAGCCATTCTCCCTGCATCTGGGGATGGATAAAGATGGAAAAATAATAGTATATCAACGGTCCTGCAGCTTCTTAATCTTTTAAGAATTCAAGTTGCTTGGCCTTTAAAAACGGGAATGGCGTGAGCTACCTCTGGATTTTGGTGCATTAAAAGCGGAAAAAGGCATAGTCTGAGATGAATTCTGAGCCATCCCCACTGAGTTTGTTGTGGTTGTGTCCTGGAAAAAGCTGTTGTAGCCCATAGAGGGGACAAAGACATGTCCCCTCCACCACCAAAAACCTTCCTGAACTCAAACTTCAAAGCACCAGAAAAGCCCAAGGTTTCCTTTGCCAAGCAAACAAGCCCCCAAGTGGCATTATCCTCTCCATAAAATCAAAATATGCTATTAAGAGCAATTAAGAGTCAGGATCACCCTTTGAAACCAGGTGTTTTCACTTTCGGGGGCACCATAAGCTGCAAGAATAGGGGATTTATATAGATTTTCCATCGTTGGCTTGGAAAAAAGAAATAAATGGAAGGAGCCCACTAAAGCATAGCCCCGAGAAGGCAGGTACAGTCGCATCCTTTTGCAATTCATTAGATCCTTCCTCCTCTGGAGGCAGGTACTGGTCTCACCCGTGGGTTGGGCGAGGGAAGGAGGTATATAAAAAAAATAAATAATTGATTAAAACCATTTAGCCCTGGCAAAAAAACAAGTAGCTCTTTTTTTTTTTTCCCAAGTGGGATCCAAAGCTTCATAAAAAGGCACCAAAAGCGGAGTGACCTTATAAACCTCAGCCCCGAGCGCCTTTGGGGGCAGTTCAGCTCAGACCAACACCATCCAAAGAGGCACCCAAAAAGGTTTTGCCCCCTAAAAGACAGCGATTGTCACCTTCCAGATGATGCAAAAAAAGCCAAATCAAGCTTAAACCCTGCAGGGGACCCAGGTCCAGGGGCAGGATCTGACCCCCCAGCCTGTGTGGTTTCCCAAATGCCACTGTTGGGGCTGGGCTCCTCTGAGGTTCTCTTGGCTTGTGGGGGTCTGGCTCAGCCAAAAGCCAAGCAGAGACGTTTTGGCCACATCTGTGGTTTGCCAAATTAAAGATGGCATTTTTCTGCCCACTTCTGAGTGACTATAACACAGGTTTCCAACTCCTGGAGGGTGTGGAAAGTTGGTTATCTCAGGCTTTTATGTAACTTGGCTGTGAAGACTTAAAAAAAAAAAAAAAAACCAAACCCAAAACAGACGTTCAATTAACACAAGGATCAGTGAAGATTTTTCCACCTCGGTCACACCCCTCCCTTCCAGATGGGTTCCACTCATCAGTTCAATGGTAGTAACTAAATCTGGATAAAACAGACCCAAAACAAGATCCAGGCATTCCTAGCGTGGCATCCCAGGCTCCCCAAGGGGGAGAGCCGAGTGGGTGGTGGGTGACGTGCCCCACGGCACCTGTGCATTGATGGGTTTTCCTTGCCATGGTCTCCCTAAAGCTTCCCTCAAAGTTTTTCCTCCTTTCACCAGGCAGCCCAACTCCATCCCACACAAGGCAACAGCCAAATCCCAGCCACCAGCTTTGGGAAGCCACCCCCCTAACACACAAAAGGAATTTATTTCCCTCCCTCTCCCAGCCTTCAACTTGAAGTTTTCAAGCTGAAAACCTTTCCCATCCACATAACAGGCAGCTCCCATCACTTGCGCAGCCCCGTCCTGATGCTACCTGCCTCCCCGGCGTTCGTGCCAGGTGAGACCCCAAAAGCAACCACCATCTGGGGTGGTTTCCCCCCCAGACTTCCTCGTCTCGCCCGCTCCGGGGAGAAGGAGAAGAAGAATCAAGAAAGGCTTTGCCCAGATGCGTTGCACAACCCTTAAAAAAAGCAGAAGCCTCAATTGCAGAGAAACCTGCTCTGGGCAGCCCAGACGAGCCCCAAACCTCTCTGCCCACAATCTTGAGCAATAATTTATCACAGCCACGACAGGGATGTTCTCTCCCCACGCTGCAGCCTGGCTGGCCCCTGGGAAGGCTCGAGGTCTGCTCCTGCCTCCAGCTGCAGGAGCTTATCATGGGTTTATCCTGGTTTTATTAAGGGAGAGGGGTCTTCATCCTGCAAAGAAGGCACGGTGGTTGGCTCCTAACCCAGGGGAACGAAGGAGGAGATGCAGACCAGGGGCTGGAAAGCTGGAAGACCCCACATCTGCCGAAGGGATGTTTGATTCCTCCTATTTTTAATTAATTACAGATGGAAAGTGAATGGCAAGGAGAGCCAGGGCTGCTGAGACTCAGAGCTGGTACAAAATCCCATGTACAAATGTGGGAATTAGACAAGGTGTTCGATGACCTGAGGGGGGTAATAAAAAAAAAAATACAAAAAATAATAAAAAAACCCCACCAGAAAATATCTCAAACATTCCAGAAATAACACAGGCAGTTCCTGAATTACCACCGTGTTAATGGAGACTGCTCCTCTGGCAAGCCACCGAAATCTGCCGTAATCCCACAAAAATCAATGCAGCAGCAGCACTGCCAGAACCTCGGCATCTTCCCTGGCTCCCGAGCTGCCTTCCCTTCAAGGATGCTGAGATGCAGCAGCGACGGAGCCGCGCCACGAGCACACCCTCACCTCTCTGTCCATAGATGCTAAAGCGAAAATATGGAGATAAGAGATTGCTGCCTCCAACCCATCAGATCTGGGGACTGAAAACAGCAAGAAATATAAGTATAAATAAATGTAAAATATTAAAACTATAAAATATTTAAAAAATCACGCAACCTGGCCACCAATTCGCCTTTTCTACCCCAAACAGATCTCTGATTTCCCTCCCTGGAGAAATTTTTGAGCTTTCCTTTCAGCAGGGTTAGAGCCCGGCAGGGCGACGGCAGGACTCCTTTCAGGGAGGAGCCCATCTCTCCCCCTACTTCTTGCCTTTACTTCAGACGTGACCTTTTGATTTCTCGGGTAGAGTGTAAATTACATGTCGCCAGCATAAAATATTAAATCCAATTTATATTTAATTATTGATGTTATTATGTATTCCATAGTAATGGCAGCAGGAAAAAAAAAAATAAATAAAAATCCACCCCACCATTAAACAGCTCGGTTGCATTAGCAGCTTCTTGAGGTTAGATATCTTCCTCCGTTCCTTCTTAACGGTAAGATTGATGGGTATGGGGAAGTTTGTAAATAGTCTTCCAGAAATATTTTATCTGATTATTGTACCTATAAAAGGGAGCAGGGAGAGGGGGGGGAGGGAAGGAGAAAGGGCCTTTTTTAAACCACTACTAATTATTTGTTCAGCTAAAGGGCAAACAGCTCGGCGAGCTGCGTGCCTCTAATGCTCTCCAGCAACCCCACTCGGAGGTCGGCAGCTCCGATAGCCCCCGTCGGCAGGGATGGGGCTGGGGAAACCAGTCTGGGTTTAAGAAAAGAAAAAAAAAAAANTGGAGAACCACAGTGGGTTTTTTCCAGCTGAGATTTAACCAGTCTGTTAAACTGGAGTTTGACGCTTTCACTAAAATATTAATCGATTGTGTTTTGACTTGATTAAGCTCATTTTCTCCCCCATATATATTTAATGCCCAAGCCACCCAAGGTGTGCAAGGGCTTCACGGTGTTGGTTTTGCTCCTGAGGTCCTCACATGGGATGAAAGGGATTTATGGACATCCAGCACGGCAGGGATAACCTCATCCCACCAGCCCAAAGCGCTGCAAGGCTGAAGCACCCAAATCACCTTCAACCCCTGCCGTGGCAGCTTCACATTCACCAAAACACAACAATAATTCAATTTATTTCTGCAGCACCCACGCCCCCCCGCCAGAGTCCTCAGCTCCCCCGCCCAGCACAATAAAAACAACATTATCCCCCTCACTTAAAATTCAAATCAATAGACCAAATGGAGAGAATCCGACTCAAGAAAAGTGAAGAGAAGTAATTCAGCTGGGGACTGACAGCAGGCCACTAAGTGCTCCAGTGTCACCACGCTGGGTGACAACCTTTGGGACCGGCCAAGCTTCGGAGGGCAGGGGGAAAGTTCCTCCAGCCCCAGCACGTCATGGAGCTGCTCTGATTAAAGAGCCTTGGTCAAATAAAGAAGTGAGCTCCTTGATGCCACCCTCTCCTCCTTCGAAGGGTTGGCAGAGCGAGGAGATGATGCTCTGCAGGAGCTGCTGGGCTGAACCTGCACATTCAGTGACACCCAAATACTCCAGAAGTTTCTCTCCCTTCAAAGCCAAAGTCATCAAGCACTTTACGTCCACGTCTCAAAATAAAGCGCTCCCATTTTTTGATGGGAAAGGTTGGGGGGCTTGTATGGAAACACCACCTATTCAGAACCCAGAAGTTTTTTCCAGCCAGCTCAAAAGACAACACTTTGGACTTTTTTTCTTCCAGTTAGCTGAAATCTTCACAGGGATTTCAAAGGAGCCAGATGAGCTGCTGACCACCCCACCCTCACACCATGCAGAGACCCCTAAACCTGCCGGGCCAGAGCCCACAGGGAATGACCCGATTCCTCCTCCTCTGCCCAACACCAGCCTCATGCCAGGGCAGCCCAAGTTTTACCATTCTGCTGTTCCCAGGGCTCCAATACAGCTCAGCACGACGACAGCTCCCAGGAGCAGCAACTGCTTCTCAAGACTCACATTTCCAAAGCAGTTTGCAGCACAGGAGCAATCAAAAAATAGAAGGGATGCTGGCATGGAAAACAGCCACCATCCCCAGCAACCACCACCTCCCCTCCCTCCCACCAACTGCAGCTGATTAATCCTTAATTGCCTCCATCCCCCCCGGCTGGAGCAGGACAGCTCAGGTGCCAGCGTTTGACCCTGCTTCTTGTCACCCCCCAGACTGTGCTGGTTCCAAAATGCGGATCTGGGCTTGATTTCTGAATCCACAGGACCCCAAGGGGGTTTAATCTGGGGCCAGGCTATGGCATACATTGACTTTACACCCTTCCGTGATGTTTGAGAAGGAAAGTTCACCCCAAAAGAAGCCAGAAGTTGGAGCTGTATCGTGCAAGCCCAGGGGATGTGCTGGCTCCTGGAACATCCCTCAGTACCAGGCAGCTCCACAAGGGCTACAGGGTCCCAAAGCCATGGTGGAGCTGGAACCAAGGGGGAAAACAAGAATATTGGGTCTTTACATTTAGTTACATGCCCACATCTGGGCTTTTCCAAAGTTTCAGGCAGGATGGAGCAGCCGGGAATTGCAATGCTGTGTGTCCCAGCACCCTGATGTTCCCAGCAACGGCCCCTTTCCTTTCAGCAGCAACTCGTTTCTAATATAAATGATCTCCCTCTCCCCGGGAGCAGCTCCCTCTGCTCCGTGACGGGCTGTGAGCACTGGCCATCCACCAGCCGTGGGAAGGTGAGTGATGGAGCATCTTCCTCCCACCCCATCAGCAGGGTCTGCTCCTCTTCTGGCACATCACAGCCTGCATCCAACCCCTTCACGCTTCTCATCACAACTGTCCACTTGTTGCTCTTTCGTTTTTTTTCCTATCTTTTTAAAATTTTTTCTTGTGCTTTAGCTGTTTTCCCCTCCTTGGGGCCCAGTAGTGGGGCTGGAGAACCCTTCCCTGCCCCATCACCCAGCCCCACTTTGGTACCTCCAGCGCCAAAACCCTCCCATCCCGCTCGGCCAAGCGGTTGGTTCTGTTATTAATTAAAGCAAGCTGTCATGCCAGGGAGATTTATTCTCTTTGCCGTATCTTTAGCAGTAAACGCCACTCGGAGAGCTCAGAAGACCGTGTCAGATCCAATCAGCTTCTGAACAGGCTTGTTTTGTTCCTTGACCCCCTTGATTTGCACCGATCCCTCTTTTCCACTCCCGGGAAGGCAGAAAGCACTGTGTTGCACCCGTGTCAGTCCCACAGCCACCCTTGCACCCTCAGCACCACGATGCCACCCCTGCACCAACCCAGGCACCCATCTGTCTTAATTACCACCCCCCTGCTAACAAGAAGGGTTTATTTATCCTATTTGATTACCCCCTTTGATGCCTAAACCAGTTCAAAAAAATCATAGAATCATTCAGGTTGGAAAAGACCCTTGGGATCATCAAGTCCAACCATCATCCCCACTCTACAAAGTTCTCCCCTACATCACAGCCCCCAACACCACAGCTCAATGACACA
>VXBW01004872.1:449988-528012 GCA_013400375.1 Thinocorus orbignyianus
ATTCTGTGGTTCTATGATTCTATGACTACAGCTTCCATCACCCCACTGATTCCTTGGAAGAGGAGAAAAAGGTTGAATAAGTGCTTATTAAATCATAGAGTCCCTTCAAGACTGGATGTCAGCCTCTGGACACAGGGCTCATTTCCAGATTGCTTCCTTGGAAGTGAGAAGGTTTTAAATCTGCCTCCAAAGATAAAAAGAAGAAGAGTTGTCACTTGCCATCTGCTCTCCTCTGCTGAGGAAAGGCCGNGAGGCGCGGCCTAGCACGGTAGAGGCGGCGGCAGCAGAGGCGGCGGCGCAGAAGCGGGAGGAGCGGCTGCGAAAGTTCCGTGAGCTCCACCTGAAACGGGTATGTAGCGGCCGGGATCAGATCCGGAGCAGATCTGAGGCCGGAGAGGGAGCAGGGCCGGCGCTGCCCCCGATAATACAGGGAAATGGCGTGGGAGGGGCGAGGGGGGTTGCCCGATACCCGGTGCTCCCGGGGAGGTTGTGCCACCGGTTCATTTTTCCCATCCCAAAGGCAGCGTTGGACCCCAGCAGCCGGGCCCCCTCCTGGGACAGACACCCGTGATCCTCGGGGGTTCCTTTTCGCTCTTTCCGGTGATGCAGGGCTGTCCTACCTCTGTGCAATAACAAATGGGTTCGTTCCCAGAATGAAGCTCGCAAGCTGAATCACCAGGAAGTGGTGGAAGAAGATAAAAGGCTTAAATTGCCAGCAAACTGGGAGGCCAAAAAAGCTCGGCTG
The DNA here is from genome assembly GCA_013400375.1 of Thinocorus orbignyianus. Taxonomy (NCBI): domain Eukaryota; kingdom Metazoa; phylum Chordata; class Aves; order Ciconiiformes; family Thinocoridae; genus Thinocorus; species Thinocorus orbignyianus. Next base: position 450,734 of record VXBW01004872.1, read on the forward strand.
GAGTGGGAGCTGAAAGTGGAGGAAAAAAAGAAGGTAAACACCCAATTGCAGCTTCCAGTAAGTCTGAGTGCTGGCAGGGAGGCTGGACCAGCTTCACGGGGGCTTGTACAGACATCACCCCCCCAAAATCTCTCTCTTCATTGTTCTCCCAATGAGCTAAATTACTGTCCAGCACTCCAGGTTGACAGGACTGATGTAGGCAGTTCAGAGTTTGATCCTGTTCTCTGTGCTGTGTTAGGAATGCGCAGCGAGAGGCGAAGACTACGAGCGAGTTAAGCTGCTGGAGATCAGCGCCGAGGATGCCGAGAGATGGGAAAGGAGAAAGAAGAGGAAAAATCCAGATCTGGGATTTTCAGGTAGCGTATGTCCATACACAGAATGGGTGTTTCAACACAGCAGTGTTTCACTCTTGGTTGTGCTGTGCTCCAAAGCATTTTCTCCGTTCACACTTACCATCATATGGGTGAAAAAACTATATTGTGAAGATTAAATTGGGTGCTTTTTACCATGTGTGTTGAAGGCATTGATAAGAATGATTTCCTCTTTCTAAAAAGAATTAATCTGCATTCTAAATTACTGAATTGCATTACTAAATTCCATCCTCCATAGAAGGTACCATCAGCCTTCAGAAGGTGAGGTGACATGACAGTGTTGAGTCCAGGGCTACAGCTGTCTCCTGTAAAAAGTAAAAGTACTGGGATTCCTATTCATAGAATTGTCTGGGTTGGAAGGAACCTTTAAGATCATCTTGTCCAACCGTCCACCTGTGAAAATAAGACCTACATCAAATGAGCTAACAGGCAAAAAAAAGCTCTGGTTGCTTTGGAAGAGGCACACACCTACAGATTTTCATGTCAGGACTTAACATCAGCTATAGTTTTCTGCTTATAATAATTATCTACCACATAACTACTTAGTCTTGCATTTCTTCTCTTTCTTTTAATCCTGTTTGTAACGAACACCTTTGTTAGTATGTCAGCTGCAGGCTGAGCCCTGAAATAAAAACCTTCACCCTGACCCGAGTTCTTTTTCTTCCCAAGACTACGCGGCCGCGCAGCTGCGCAAGTACCAGAGGCTGACGCGGCAGATCAAGCCCGACCTGGAGCAGTACGAGAAGCTGAAGGAGCAGTAGTGAGTGTGACCTCAGCCACCCAGCACCATCCTGGGCATTTATACATTAGCAAACACCAAGGATTTAAACTCACCCTTTCAGCACGTGGCTTATTCTCACATATGCTATAATGTTTAGTCTTTTAACATGATCACTTGGGAGTGCTCATGGATGAGAAGCTCCCCAGGAGCCGGCAGTACGCGCTGGCAGCCCAGAAACCAACCCCAGCCTGGGCTGCAGCAAAAGAAGCATCACCAGCAGGTTGTGGGAGGTGATTCTCCCCCTCTACTTTGTGCTTGTGAGATCCCACCTGGAGTCCTCCACAGAGAAAGGACATGGACCTGGTGGAACGGGTCCAGCGGAGGCCACCAAGATGCTGAGAGGGCTGGAGCAGCTCTGCTGGGAGGACAGGCTGAGAGAGCTGGGGCTGTTCAGCCTGGAGAAGAGAAGGCTCCAGGGAGACCTTGGAGCAGCCTTCCAGGATCTGAAGGGAGAGCTGGAGAGGGACTCTTGGTCAGGGAGTGGAGTGACAGGACAAGGGGAAGGGTTTTAAATTGGAAGAGGGGAGATTTAGATGAGATCTTAGGAAGAACTTCTTTGGTGTGAGGGTGGTGAGGCACTGGAACAGGTTGCCCAGAGAAGCTGCGGCTGCCCCATCCCTGGAGGGGTTCAAGGCCAGGCTGGATGGGGCTTGGAGCAACCTGGTGTGGTGGGAGGTGGCCCTGCCCAGGGCAGGGAACTCAAGGATCTTTAAGATCCCTTCCAACTCTAACCACGCTGTGATTCTGTCATTTTAAAACACATCAGTAAATTGTTTCCTTCCTGTTCCTCTTGCCCAGCGGTGAAGCACTGTATCCCACCTCCGACAGTCTTCTCCATGGAACCCACGTGCCCTCCAAGGAAGGGGTGGACAGGATGGTCGCAGACCTTGAGAAGCAGTAAGTAAAACACCAAGATAAAACAAGAAAGTGCCCAACAGAAGCTTTGCGTGATCAGATGCAGAGGGTTCACCCCTTCCTCTTTGCCTTCCAGAATTGAAAAGCGTGAGAAATACAGTCGCCGCCGCCCCTACAACGATGACGCCGACATTGACTACATCAACGAGAGGAACGCCAAGTTCAACAAGAAGGCAGAGAGGTTCTACGGGAAGTACACGGCCGAGATCAAACAGAACCTGGAGAGAGGGACAGCTGTCTGAGCCCTCGGCTCCAGCACAGCCCACACCTCCCTGGCTGTTTGTCACAGAGCTAATCGTTGCCTGGAGAAACTTGGCAGCGATTTGAAGTTGTGTAAGAAAACCCCCTCTGTAACAGCACTTTGCTTGTGGAACAGTTTGTGTAGTTCCGTCTTCTAAATAAACACAACCTCCTATCATTTAATCTAGAATAAAACACTTGTGTTTGTTCTTCAGTAGCTGAAGGTCCCCCCCAGCTGGCTGCAATCTCCCAGGGGCAGTGCCCGTGTGGTGCCACACTGGGGCTGTCCCACTCACAACCCCCATGAGGAATGGGGTCCAGCTCCAGCACTAACCCCCTTTACCATAAAATCCTTCCCCCTTAGTCCATCTGCCACCCTTGGTGATTTAATCATAGTTTTCTTAAAGAAGCTTCCAGACTTGGAGGAGTTCAAAATCACTTTATTTTACTGAAATTTACGTATTTTTACAAAATATGACTTTAACTGCTCCCCAAAGCATGCAACAGCGCGTTGACTCCTGTTCAGAGGTCCAGTCTCCACCACCACATCCTGCCCTTACAACAGGGAAACCCATCCCGTTGCCAACTACCACGTCCTCTGCCGTGACTTCACTCCTTGCTGCCGTACAGCATGAGCCTCCCCAGGCTGAGTTTTAAGTGGAGACCCGAGGCAGCACCAAGTCACAATCGGTACCAGAAGTCAGCAGAAGCAACAGTTGCTCAGGGGCAGGGTGAAGGCTTCAGTTGGTCTTACACCCAAGACCTGATTCTCCAGGGTTATCTGGCTCTGGAGGCCCTGCCCCAGCCTGGGTAGGAATGATAAATTCCACTGGGAAGTCAGTCCCCTTCCAGGAGGGAGCAGGAATCCCTTTCTGCTGCACTAATAGCAGGGGAAGGGAAAGCTAAAGCTGGGAATACCCACAGACACAGCGTCACCGTACCACGGGGCACGGGTCTAACACTTGACACGGGAAAAGGCCAGTGCAAAACTAAAGTTTTATTTACTTGAAGTCACCAGTTACACAACGTGAAGTCAAGAGTTCAAAATAACAGCTACTGAACCGCGGGTTAGAAAAAAGTTACCCACCTGGAAGTTCTAGTCCATTAAAGCAATACAAAAAATATTTACAAATATACACAAAGATTCCCATCTGTGGCTTCTGGATCACTGTGCTCTACATCTGAAAGAGAAACCTAAGATTCCAAAAATTAAAGATTTCAAAATAAATACTCAGTATTAACAAGTCTTCAACCCGATCAGAAAGTGTCAGATCTCACTATGATGTATGCATTAATGCTGCAGTCAGCGAGGAAAACACGCTAACGTGCCCGGAACAGGGCACTTTTGGGTGAGAAGTTTAAAAAGGTTTTCTTCTCCTCCTTCTTGACGGGAACCCACTGCCCATAGGGACTCCCCTTTTTCTCCTCTTCTCTTCCCGGAGAAATTGGAGTTTCTTTAACAACATGGCTCACTGGCTTCTGCAGCACTGGTTTTGCCATTGTGTTCTGGAGGAAAAAAAAACAAAGGAATCTGAGACCCATCAACTTCAAGGGGTTTATCTGTGCCACTGAGACAAATGTTTTTATTTATCAAATTGACACAGGATTCAGGGAAGTTAAAGTTTAATATTTTAAGGAAAAAGCATCTAGACATGTAACCTGGGACACCCCCACTCCTGAGGAAGCCACTGGCCTGGTTTAAGCTGGTACAGACTTAATATTCTTAGCAGCAGCTGGTGCAGTGCTGTGGTTTGGATTTTGGGTGAGAAATGTTGAAAACACACCAATATTCTAGTTGGTGCCAAGCAGACAAGGACTTCTCAGCTTCTCACTTTGGGCAGCCCCACCAAGGCAGCAACTGGGGGTACCCAGGAAGCTGGGAGGGGACAGAGGTGAGACAACTGACCCCAGCTGACCAAGGAGATGTTCCAGACCACATGACACTCAGGAGTTACAGCATCTTCTCCACCCAAGCAGCCATCACAGGTGATGGAGCCCCCCTTTTCCTGGGGATGGTCGAGCACTGTGCCCGGCAACCAATGCTGGGAAAAGCCTAACACAAGAGGGATGAAGGGCTGGAATTCCATTTCAGGAAGTCACACTTACATTAGGACTGAAAGAAATGCTCCTCTGTATGGTTGCTCTCTCCATCCCACTTTTGGTCATGTCTTCCGCAAGTCTTCCAGGTTGCTAGAGAAGAGCACACACAGCTTCAGTGGGAGGATACGTTATTCCGTGCAAGTTAAGGCAGTTACTACAGAGAATGAACTTTCAGGTGGAGTCGATTCAGGTATTTACATCAAAAGTAGCTGTAAGCTACTAAATAGGCAAAGAGATCAATGTGGAACTCAATTTGAAAAGCATTCAGGATTTTTACCGATGTCATGGTGCCAATTCACGTGTGACCTGATACCCCGTGCCCCAGTTTACAGTTTTAAGAAGGATTCAAACAATTGGGAGCACGGATTGCCATCCAATGAGGAGCAATGGTAGAGTTAAGACGCATTAAGTTCTGCAAATCCATCCTGCAGAGCTTTGGATAATGACAATAAACTTATCTGCAAGTGATGCAGGCCTCTTCTTCTGTACTCTCTCAACATCTGGAATATATTGCATATATTATGAAAGGGATGCCTGTACCATTTGTCTAAAACCCTTAGTAAATTAACTTCCATTTGAAAAGGTAGTATCTGATTGATGTAACAGTTATTGCAGCTTTGTATTTACCACGAACTAGGTTACCACCCTACAACAACAGAGCCAAACTAAAATTCAGTTTAAGCTGCTCAAGTTTCTCCCTCCCTTACATTCACAGCAGCTACAGCCCACGAGTCCCTTAATTACCAACACATTTTCTTCATCATGTCTGGAACCATAGTCATGATTTCTATAAGACAGAAATAAAGTATGTAAAATGCATTGTGTGCTTGGGTATGTAATTTCTGGGAAACAGTTTGTTGCACATGAAAAGTTTTTAACAGTTCTAAGGGTAGAAAGAATAAAAACAAGAAGTAACCCACACTATTCACTAGTTCTGGTAAGGAGACTCCATGTTTTAGGCCAGAAACACATAAACTAGTCTCATTAATGGGCAATATCCTATCAACTCAAAAGAACAAAGGAAATTCACCTCTCCTTCCCAAGCTATCACTGCGGGAAGGCCTGCAGGCACTCAGTGGATGAACCACCTCTTAGGAGTCTGTAGCACATTGAGCTTAACACAAAGTCTACGGTGGTTTCTAAAGCAGTTTTTAAATATTATGGTAAATCAGAGGGGTTTTTGTTCAAATGTTTGAATTCATAATCATAAGCTCCACAGTTAAAGACTGTGACATGTCCATGCAAATGACAAGTTTTAAGAGGTGTTTACCTTTTCATTGAGAATATTCCAGTTCATACCTACCTCAGCTGACTCTCCAGGATCTTCACGCTCTTGCTTTTCATTTTTTATCTCTTTGGAAGGAGTAAGGATCTTCAAGCTTGCTGGCAAGACTATGTTATCTGTTCCCAGAGCTTTTGCAGCGTTGGCTTTTGCAATTTCCAAAAGTTCCCTCTTATCTACAAGAAGAAAAGAAAAAAAAAAAGTGTCATTCTCTTATTTTTAAAATAAACGTGTACCTACTCACACAAGCCTAAAAACTGCAGGTTCCCTACCACTCCACCTACATGAACATCAACCATTATGAATTTCCACCAGAACTCAAAAGTTAAGTGCAAAGAACATGCTCTGAACTACCATCTTCTTCTAAATACATTTTTATAACCATGCAGAGATTTTCTTCCACATTGCCACTACCAGTTATGGTCTATAAAACAAGTAAACACGAGAATTTGAGCTAAATTTAAGTTCTATGTTCTATGGTTCTCAAAGTCTCAAAAAAAGTACCTTTTTCACTCAAATGGAGAGGTGATCTGCTCCGAGATCTTGTTCGTGACCTGCTTCTCCAGCTCCTGTAAGCCTCGGGATATATTGTTCGCCCAAATCCATAGTATCTTCGGCCTCTTGAACGTGATCTGCTTCTCGAGTAGGACCTTCTATAATATGATCTTCCACGAGACCACGACCTGCTGCGTGACCTGTACCTCGGAGGAGAGCGGTGGTACCTCCTGTAGTGCCTGACATAGTACCTCCCTCGGTACCTCCTGTAGCCACGTGATCTCGACCGGCTTCTGGAATAGGAACGAGAGTATCTTCTGTACCTTCGGGAACTGTTTCTTCTTGTCCTTGACCTTGATCTGCTTCTTGACCGGCTCCAACTCCTGGAGGAAGCGGAAGAGGAACTACTGGAACTGGACCGTGAACTGCAAGAGGATCTGCTAGACGACCTTGTTGATGACCTGTCACAACTTCTCTTGGATCTCAAAGATGACTCTCTTTTCTTCGGTGAGCTGAGGGTTAAGTCATCCATGAAGCCTGTCATATCATCAGTTTTCGTGACCACTGTTTTCTCCGTGCAGGTACTTTCAGAAGCTGGTTCTGTTTTTATTGTTCTCTGGTACCCGGTCTCTGTTCCTGTTGTGGGTGGGGAAGGAATCACGTATACAGCAACAACAATTATGACACACTGGCAAAAAACTAACAAGTAATTAAGAACACCGACAATTCTCATCCAGTTTATCAGCATGTTTTGCACATGACATTAAGTCTATCATTTCCTCTCCCGTAGCCAAGTCTTCTACGTGGAATAAATAAAAAAAAGAGGTTTTGGTTTAAACCACTACTAGTTTTGTGTGGAATTCTGAAGAGAGGTATGTTTGCAAGGATTTAAAATTTAATACCCTTCATTTGCTGGGAAAGCAGACACCTTTACAGAAAGGATTTGAGTTAATACCTCTTTTTTTCTTCTAACAGTTTTCAAGGTATTTTATCTTCAATCTATTCTAAATGCAGTCTGTCGCACCTACAATGCAAAATAAACATTTGCATTCCGTATCAGTGTAAACTGAGTAGCTTTCTTATGCAGTTCTAAGGAAGTTAAGCTTTAGTTTTTCTCCAATGGAGGAAAAAAAAAAAAGAGAAGTACCCTAAAGATACAAAGCAGCCACTCCCTTGACAATAACACATTGAAAACTATCTGCACAAAACTCCATGCATCTCAGAAGTGTATGCAGCAAGTGGTTTTTATAACACATTCTACGTAAGTAGTGAAAAATATAGCTAATAATTCACCAGATATGACTTGCAAACGATCTAACACTTGTTAAGGTTATATATTAATACTGAAAATGGCTGTCCCTGCCTAGTGGGAGCCATTTTATATCTACAAAGGTTACTGTATTCCAGGGTGTAACGATCTTATCTCCGCTACTTAAACCCTGAGTTACGTCACCACCTTCCAGCTTAAGGAAGCTTGATCTATCACAAGCTTCCTACCAAACGCTCAATATAAGCCAGAGTTACTCAGTAAAACTTAAAAACCTCATTGAAATCGATCAAGGAAGGGTATCAACTTCTACACGAGTTCGTAACCAACATTCCTCTTGCCACTACGGAAGCTAAAGTTTCACCGCTTCACCTCTGAACCAGGGCCAAGGGCGCAGCTAAAGCCAAACAACTGATTAATACCCCCCTGAAACACCACCCCAGCTCCCATCGCGAAGCCACCGAGGTCGGCGTTTCCAAGAGGGCACCGTCTCAGGTACCCCCACACAACCGGCCGCCACCGGGGCAAGGCGCGCAGGGGAGCGCGGTTCCCTCCGCCCGCCCGTTACCGACCTCAGCTCCCCTCAGAGGCTGTTTATGGGCACTTACCGCTTGGAGCCGCCGGGCACCCCGGGTGCTGGTACCCGTGAGAGGCCAGGGCATTTCTGTAATAAAAAAAATAAGAAATCTNCAGAGCCACCACCCGCTCCCGCCTCTCGGCAGCGACTGAGGGAAACCCAGAACCTTCCAGAACCCGCTGCCCGNATGAATAATACGTATCCCACACCCCGGGACGGTAACCCCCCCCCGGGACACCAAGGAATGCCAAATAACTGCCTATCCTCTACCACCTCCCTGAAGAGCAGTTCTTCNCTTCCCCCCCCCCCCCTCCTGCCCCTGGAGGCTGGGGCGCGCATGCGCAGATGGAGCCGTGTAGTGAGGGGCGCCGCGCGTGCGCAGTGCGCGCGGCTGAGGCGAGGCGGTTGCTCGCGCCGGGGAGCCGCTGGGCCTTCCCCGCCCTGAGGTAAACGGGGCGGCCGCGGAGGTTCGGACGAACCCCCTTTTTTTTCCTCCTCTCAGATGGTTACAACCCCGCCCGATGTGTCCGGTCTGGGCAGTAGGAAGGTGGAGGGCACCCCGCCATCCGAGGGTTGGGAGCGCTGACCCGTGGTGGGTGTCCCCGGGGGTTGTTGGTGGACTGGCCCTGTCGTCCCTCAGGAAGAGGGCCCTGTCCAGAGAAGGGGTGGGGTGGTGGTTTCAGGTAGTGTTGGGTCAGTTTTAACCTGCCCGTCAGCCCCCGACGTGTGATGGGTTTCCTCTTGGAAAATAAACGTCTCTCTTTCCATCTTTTCCGTCTTCAGAGCGCTGAAAAATGTCCGGTTTTCTCGAGAGCTTGAGGTGCTCGGAGTGTGTCGACTGGGGAGAGAAACGAAACACCATCGCTTCTGTTGCTGCGGGGGTGCTGGTACGTACAGCTTCTCTGATAATGCTTTCGGGCTTTTTAGGTGTTGTCAGCTGTCGAGCTAAAAATTATTAGACGTTTGGAAGCGGAAGGAAGAACAGGCATACCTCGGCCTGATATGTAGCAGCAGAATTAATGAAAAAATCTGTGCCGGGTGCTTGCATCCACGCCTTAATTGGGTTTAGCAGCTTCCAGCCATGTAATAACTATTGGAGCATTTAACCTTGTTCCTAAGTCAGTTGCTGAACTAGTTATGCTATCGTTTGACTCAGTTAGAGACCATAAGAATAATTTTTTATATTAATATTATTTTTTCTAGAGTAATCTTATGTATTACTAAAAGGTTCGTGTCCATACTTTAGGCTATTGTGCTCTTTTTTCTCTTTTAGTTTTTTACAGGTTGGTGGATAATCATAGATGCAGCTGTAAAATACCCTGAAGTGGAAGATTTCAACCATTCGTATCATGCTTGTGGGGTTATAGCCACGATTGCATTCCTAATGTAAGTGTGATTTCTTGGTCAGAGCTCCATACTCCTAGAACTTCGTTTATGCAATTGATAAAAGAAGGCATAGTCTTTAAATGGAAAGGTAACCAAGAATAACAAATCTAGTTGCTATCTGAGTATCTCTAGTATCTGTCTTATATTTGTTGATGCTTGTAGTAAGGAATCATTTTTTTAAAAGTGTGTTATGCAGGTCCAAGTCTTACCAGTCTTTGAAAAAATGCTTTTTAAGTTTTAGTCTTGTCCACCTTTAAAAAAAAATACCAAAAAATGCAAGAACTATAAGAGCATCCATTTTATATAGGTTTCTGAGTAGTTTCTGCTGTTGTTTTGTAAATGCTTTGCCTGTGTTTACCTGCTTTTGTCCTGGTTTGCTCCTGCAGGATCAATGCGGTGTCTAATGGACAAGTGCGGGGCGACAGTTACAGCGAAGGCTGTCTGGGCCAGACAGGTATGGCAGGGTCTGGGGGGCAGCCATAGGTGTGTGAAGCCATAAAATCTTGGAAGAATGATACCATTGTGCCCACTGCATGTCTGTGCAAAGCTCTGGTGTGTGGCAGAAAGTGCTCGGAAACAAAAGCACACTGAAAAGTCACGCCTGTCTGTACTCACAAAACACCCCTCTGTCTTTTCCAGGTGCTCGGGTCTGGCTGTTCATCGGGTTTATGATGGCTTTTGGATCTCTGATTGCTTCCATGTGGATCCTTTTTGGAGGCTACGTTGTTAAAGGTAAGATACAGCATGGAACGGGACCTGATCCGCTTTTGAAAGTTTAAAGTACTTTAAATGATTATTGAATTTTAGAACTTAAGTTTACGTAGTTTCTAGGCAGGAGCAGTTCTAATATTTTAGTTCCACATGTACCACTGTTCCATACTATCTGCTGTTACTGGGGTGGATTTTATCTACTTCTAAGTCACAAATTTCCAATTAGCCTCATTAGAAACACAGGTCCTGGGCTCCTGGGAACTGCACCGATATAATTAAACTGCTGCAGTTATATGGGAATAATTCCCTGGGTGAACATTTATTCCCAAAATAAAAATTACCAATTTTGTGCAAATTGCTCTCAAAGCCTATATGCTAAATTAGCAAAAGAGAAAAAATTAATTCAAATTATCTATTTAAATTCATACTTTAACATGTCTTTTTTTGTGAAGGCGAGTCTTGAGAAAGACATGAAAACTGCAGTGAATTAGTCTGTGTTTCAAAAGGAAGGTCGTTTAAGTAAATGTAAAGCTGCTCCTTGTACCTGGAGTTGAGCTGAATGTCACAGCAGGTGGCATGGGGGATTTTCAGGGAAGCCTGAGTGGGTGAGGTGTGTAGTGTCGCTAGTGCAAAACTCCCATTTTGGATCTTCATAGAATCATAGAACCATGCAGGTTGGAAAAGAGCCTTGGGATCATCGAGTCCAACCATCAGCCCCACTCTACAAAGTTCTCCCCTACATCACAGCCCCCAACACCACAGCTCAATGACACAGTCAGGGATGGGGACTCCACCACCCTGGGCAGACCATTCCAGGCTCTGACCACTCTTCCTGGGAAAAATCCTTTCCTAATGTCCAGCCTAAACCTCCCCTGGTGCAGCTTGAAGCCGTTCCCTCTTGTCTATCGCTAATTCCCTGTGAGAAGAGACCAGCACTAAGCTCTCCACAATGTCCTTTCAAGTAGTTGCTGTCATTCTGTATGACTGTATATATCCTTACACACACGCATTCCAAACAGGATGTGCAATCCCATGTGATAATTACAGTCTTTGTGAGCACTGTGTTTGAGGTGCACATTTTGGGTTAGAGAATGGGAGAGGCTTCTTTTATTTGGAAAACTGATTGAGGAGTGGAGGACAAAAGCCATTGCATGAACTTTCCAGCGGGGTGAGGCTTATGCGTGTCGTCTGTGTCACATCACTGAGCCACAGAGCATCAGAGGGGACCTTGGTGGAAAACGGAAGGGGTCTGTGAGCTGCATAAAACTGTCTGAATTCTGGCAGTGGCACGTTTGTCGTGCAAGAACACCAGGAATTCACTGTCCCTTCACGCTGTATCTGCTGGAGAATCCTACATTGCAACGGAGCCCTCTGTCAAACGCAGCTCCTTAGAACTGCTTCCCAGTGCACACCCCATGTGTTCTTTATGAAGCAAGACCGGTCACCCTTGCTGACGCACACCATCTGGGCATTCCTGGTCAGAGAGGAGCTATTCTTGAAAATCACTTCTCAAAAACTTAACGGAGATTCTTTGTTTTGTTAGAAAAACCAGTAGTATACCCAGGAATCGCTGTGTTTTTCCAGAATGCGTTCATCTTTTTCGGGTAAGGCTCTTCCTTCATTTTTTACTAATTGGTTTATAACGATTAAATCTGAAACTCACAGTAATCTGTTTTTTCTGATACTCTTTTTTTGTAACTAGACATGGGGGAATAAAAGCCAGTAGATTCCTGGGATCTCTGCGTAGGTTTCATTGCAGGACCAGGAACTGAACTTAAAAATACTCGAACTTCCTCCCTGACATCATGTGTTTCAAAATCCTGGGCATTTGATTTCCTCCCTTAGGTGCTCACGTGCCTTTATTCCGTTTCAAACAGGGGACTGGTCTTCAAATTCGGTCGCACGGAAGATCTGTGGCAGTGAAGGCGCTGCTGGAGCCACGCTGGATTTTTAACTGCACACTCCCAGGATTTTGTAAAAGCGTTTTGTAAGCAGTGCCCTGCAATTGTGTCCAAAGCTAAACCAAGAAAAACTTCAATCATGGCACTAAAAGTTCTGGTTCTATGCTGTTTCATTTTTTTACTCTTGTATGTTGACTGGAATGTCCTGGTTTTGACAGATGTACCAGTAACAGTGAACGGCACTTTTATGATACGGTGTTTGCTACAAGTGAATAGTGTAGTGGGAAATGGATGTATTTAACCAGCTGTTTCTATGATGGTATTTACAATCCAAGACTTACTAAAAATGCTTTAAACTAACTTTTTAACATATATTTATTAAATATTTCCTATCTCTGGACAATATAACCATCTCTTCAATTTCACAACTTAGTGGTGTGTGGCTTTTCTTGCATAACATAGAACAATGCTGCTTTGGGATATTTTTTTTTCTTCCTCTTTGAATATTTCATTTATTCTCTGGCAATAATCAGTAACAACTTGCTGACGCTGTAGGGGCACGAGTAGAAATTCCGTAGTGGCTCTAAGGGGGAAGAACCTCATCTGCTAAACTTGCTGTAGAATGTTTTACAACCACCGCAAAACAAAGAAAGAGACTCTTCAGATCAGAGTTGTGTCCCCAGGAAGAGAGAACAGTTGCTACCAGGGAGAATTTTGATCACTTGAAGGGTGAGAGAGCTCTTTTATCTGCCCCTCCATCCACCTAGGCTCAGTGGGGAAAAGGGAGGGGATAAAATATTACTCCTTAAAAACGCTCTTGTGAGGGAACAGCAGGAGCTGTTTGGGATGCAGAAGTTCTGGTTGGTTGGTTGCTGGAAAATGAAGTGAAGAATAGAAACTGAGCCTGTTACCCAGGTGGTGTGTGTGTGTGAAGTGTGAGATGGTGCATCCTGAGTGTCCCCGGCAGCTGGTGGATCAGCTCAGAGAAAAAAAAGACTGGCCCTTCCTCTGCAAGTGAGTGTTTGTTACTTGAAACCTGCCTCTCGCTGCTCTAACCGCAGCGACCCACGATGCTTCATCCCTGCTGAACGAATCGAGGCCAGCGAGCATCAAAGAACTCAGTCTTCAGCATCACATTTTTCCTTATTACTTCATTTTTAAGCAAGTAAGTGTGCCAAATAAGAACAATCACATTTAGGCTTTTATTATTACGTAAGCATTTTTGAGAGAGGTTTCTCTATGTCAGCTATTTTCAACCAAACAAGAAACGCTGCGCATCACAATCCATTTAAAAACAAGGGGTTGTTTGTGTGGAATCCTCTGCCCCATCAGGCCACACCTCAGGCACCAAAACCCTCCTCGGCTCCCAGTAAAAGAGCTCCAAGCAAGATGCAGCATCCACAAGGAGAACAATTTCACTCTTTGCCATTGGAACTTCCAAACCAAGCAATTACAGGTTTTTTCTTTAAGCAGTCGGATAACTCAGCTCAGGCTGGCCCTGATCCTGCTGGCTCATGGAATCCTGGCTCAGCAAGGCCTTCAGCAGAATTAATTTAGCTTATAAACAAGTACTTCAATGCTTCATTAGATAAGAATGAAAACCTACTGCTTGAAAAACTATGCTTTAAAATGCATATTTTGGCTTTTATACTTGAAAGGTGAAAATAGTTTAAAGTTTCCAAGCATTTTGATTGCTAAGCCCTTCCAGCAATGAAGGCAGCCAGCGATTTGTACATGTCCTACAGAAATAGGTGAGAGCAGGAAAGCTGAATGCATTGTAAATTTGCAGCTGTAAATTTACATCCCACATCTTTCAGGAATAACAAGAGCAGTTCATTACTGACTTGTGTGTCCGTTGGGATGGCTTTGGGGAGCCTGAGAAATGACCCATAGGTGCTTTTTCACCCGTTGCAGTGATTCCTTCTTTCTCGTGGCAAACTGGCAAAGCTTATTTCAGTCAAATCTATCGTCTGGGATCCCCAGCTCAAAATCCAACAGCCAGATGGGGAAACTGTGAAGACAAACATTCTTGGATCAGAACATGTCGAATCATGACACAAAAAAAGCAATGAAAATCCTACTAGGCTCTTATTTTCACGCGTTTCTTTTCTCAGAATCATAGAATAGAATCATAGAATCATCCAGGCTGGAAGGGACCTCCAAAGGTCACCTAGTCCCACCTCCCCACAGCCGCAGGGACACCCCCAACCAGCCCAGGTTGCCCAAATTTAGCCCCGTGCCCACCAGTGGCACCAACAATCCTCGCTGAATATAACACACACTATTTTGTAAAGTTTATTATAATAAAGTTAGGCATGGTTCAGGCTCCGAATCAACTGCGGAAACAGTTCATGCATTTCAAACAGGGCATTTAAAACCTACTGTGAGATTAAATTATGCTCTATTTATTTTAAATCCAAACACCTGGAGTTCTTCATCAAGGCCAGCGAGGTGCTATAGAGAATCCCACACAGTTAATTTGACATCGAAACTTAGAATCATAGAATGGTCAGAGTTGGAAGGGACCTTAAAGATCAAGTTCCAACCCCCCTGCCATGGGCAGGGACACCTCTCCCTAGAGCAGGTTGCTCCAAGCCCCATCCAGCCTGGCCTTAAACACTTCCAGGGATGGGGCATCAACAACTTCCCTGGGCAACCTGTTCCAGTGCCTCACCACCCTCACAGCAAAGAACTTCTTCCTAAGATCTCATCTAAATCTCCCCTCTTCCAATTTCAAACCATTCCCCCTCGTCCTGTCACTAGAATTCCTGACCAAGAGTCCCTCCCCAGCTCTCCTGGAGCTCCCTTTCAGATCCTGGAAGGCTGCTCTCAGGTCTCCCTGAAACCTTCTCTTCTCCAAGCTGAACTTACCTCCCAATAAAACTGGTCTTCAAAGTACTTTGACACTGGGGCGGTCTTAAACAGTTTGAGGTTTAAGATGAAACCTATTTGTAAAAACACAGAATATATTGATGTGAATAGATATACAGCAGGGAAAGGGGAAGGGTGTGTGGAACTGGAGGTTTCCGAATAACATAGATCAAAATACAAATCGAGAACTAAAAGCTTCAGCAGAGCCCCTTGACTCAAGGCTTCTGTTATTAAAAATTAAACACTCTAAGTAAAACCCCATTAATCAGCCTGCCAGGTTCTGAAAAACACAGCAAAAATTATTAATTTTTCACATGAAAAATGCCTGTTTTTTAAAAGCAGTTGAGCTTATCAGCGCTGTTAGCTTGGAATTTTGGATGGAAACATCTGGATGTTTGAACAATTGGTTAAACACTAAATATTTCATTACTTTAGCTGAACTTTTTTTTGTTTTGTTTTTTAATCTGCTTGACTAGCCCAGTTTCTGAATTAAACTTAGGGTAAACCAAAGGTTTTCAATCAATTAAAGCACAAAAGAGTGTATTTCACAGCAATTTCGATCAATTAAAACCTTCAGAGTGTGTTTCACAGCAACTTTCATCTGCCTGTTTTCTTTTATCCAAGACGGAATTACCAGCTGGAGAAAACCAGCAGCTGCCACAAACCAGAAGGTCACACGGGAAACACATGAGCCCCCGTGAGCCCAAACCTCCGGCCATCAAAGGCCTCGTGCTCAGCTGATGCAAACCAGCAACCAACACCACTGAAACTCTGCAGATTTACACCAAAGGGACAAGCTCTAGAGAGTGTTTTTCTGCCCCCAAGACAACCCCCAAAACCAGAATGATTTTCATCTTCACACACCTCCTGTCTGAAATTTGAAGGCAGCTGTTAAGCCTCTGTTAAGATAAACCTCACCAATGAAAGAATGGTGCTACTGGGCTATGGATGTTGAGCATTTCTCTTCTTCAAGAGACTGGCTTTGAAGAATCCCTGGTGTTCGTGTTTCCCCTGATGGCTTCTACAAATAATTTACCCACAGAAACACACTCAGGAGCCCCAGTTAAACCAGTCTCTCTCAGCAGAGGGTTGCGTCAACATGACAGTGGGGGCAAGAAGATGACACAACCCCCTTACCCTGAGAAAATGAAGAAAATACTATTGAAACATGTTTTTTTCACTACTGACCTGAAATAAGACCCGTTATCACGGCGACGCTGATGGTCACGCATAAGGAATTAATATAGAACAGGATAAAATGACCCAGACTGAAAAGCAAAACAGGGGCAGGTTTCACCTTTCACAGTTGTTGAATTTCACATTAAGACAGTGAATAAACCTCTATCTACGTGGCATTTTACATCAAAACCTCTGATATAACCTTCTGTTATTCTCGAATCTCTCTGCAGCCACAGTTAGATGTTTTAAGAGATCCTATCAGAAGCCCAATCCTCCCAGTTTAAAACCATTCCCCCTTGTCCTGTCCCTCCACTCCCTGACCAAGAGTCCCTCTCCAGCTCTCCTGGAGCTCCCTTCAGATCCTGGAAGGCTGCTCTAAGGTCTCCCCGGAGCCTTCTCTTCTCCAGGCTGAACAGCCCCAGCTCTCTCAGCCTGTCCTCACAGCAGAGCTGCTCCAGCCCCCTGAGCATCTTGGTGCCCCTCCGCTGGACCCGTTCCAACAGGTCCGTGTCCCTTCTGTATTGAGGACTCCAGAGGTGGACACAGTCCAGCTCAGGTTATCTGGTACAAAATGATTTGCTTGTGATGACCTTCAGACATTCTGTATGTATGAGAACCCTTCTCAAAGCACACTTCGATAATCATTACTCATGACTTCATAGCAAGAAGCGATCTACCTTGGTAAGTAAGTCTCCCTTTCCAATGCCATGAGAATGACCTGGGCGAGAGCTCCCAGCACAGCAGGGAAGCCAAAAGTGAAATGAACTCCAGCGGAATCATGAATCTTGAGAGTGGGATTGAAGCACCCCTGGAAAGAAGAAAAGATTTAGTTACACCCAGCAACACAAGTTGGTAACAGCACACTGTCTACTGCAGAGCTGGAAAATGAACTTTGGTCTTGCCAGCTGCAATCCTGCAATGCATTCAGAAGGCTCCAGGTTTCCAAGCTTTAATCCCCTTGAAAGAGAGGTTTCCCTTCAGGTATCCTACTGAGTCTGAAAAATGATCCTTACAGGTTCTTCATCCTAGTTGCCTAAGACAAAAGAACACACAACTAAGTAAAAATAAGTACAAAAACGTCCCAAATATTCTAACTTTATCCAGGGAACTGGGCACATGCAAGCTCAGATCCTTTGAATATTGACAGTGTGATATTTTGAACAGGAGACCAGGAGTTTCTGAGAAGACTTGAATGATTTGCAACAAGAAAAGCTGTTTGATACAGCCATTTGGCTAGAGATTCCTTCTGGTTGTCATTTCTTGGCCAAAACCACAGAGCAATTAAGCTGTTTTTAATGCAAGAAGTAAGGAATGGAGAGCAGAGAGCACAGAATCAACAGCAGATCATACAGAATCAAACCATACCCAACCCCGTATCATTCTGTGGTTCTGTCCTACACTGGAGAAGAAGTTTATCCAGCTTTTACCAAAACCATGGCAAGTTTTGAGTACTACCTGTAAGCAGTAAGATCCTAATATGTTTATCACGCTGGCAAGAAGACCCAAAATCATCGCGATCCAAGGATACTGGATTCTGCGATCTGTACAGCCCAGAGTGACCCCACCAGCCAGGACTGCACTGTGGATATGAGCCTGGAAAACACAACAACAAAAACACAGCAGGAGAATTCAGTCGTTTATCTTAGAGCAGCCCAATATCACAGGCTGCTGTTCTCATGCAGGTGGGATCTCTTTCGGGTGAAATTGGGCCTCTGTCTACTGTAAATCACAATCAGAGAACGTAATTTCTAAGTGACAGCTTCAGCTTGGGAGGGTAACGATGACTGTAAGGCTGAAAACTTGGAATGCTTTTGCTTGGTAGCTACTATAGGTTTTGTGTATTACTGAGAGTAACAGAAAAATATCTTAAATGTGGTGATTTTCTCTCTCATGTCTTACCATTCTGAATTTTCCATCCTTTGTGGTCATAGCAGACAAGGTGAAGGCGGTGACAGCGCTCACGGCAAGGGCAATGTAGGTGTTGTAGGCTACTTTCCAGTTTTCACCCACAGACAGGATGGAATTGAAGCTTGGCCAGAACACCCAGAGGAAGAGAGTGCCTTGGAGACAAAGACAGGCAACGATCATTACCTGCTCTAAAACACACTGAACCCATCACTGGCTGTCTCTAGACAGCCACATTTTGCATTTGCTGTAATTCCCACACCGTAAATAAAGGATCACATCTCAACGCAGACAACCCTGAGAGTTGCCTCCTGTACCAACACCTTCCCAGAAATGTACCACTGTAACATCACACTGCAGCCAGAGCCAGCTCTGCCAGCATCTGGCCGCTCCTTCACCCAAGCTGAAGGCAGGATGTTCTTTTCAAGAGCACCTTCAACATCAGCTCTGTCCTATCTATCATCCCCTCAAACACAGGTTCAGATACAAGGAACAATTCCACTGTTGATTTCCAAACAATCAGCGTCCTGCCTGTTCTGCACAGGCAGCAAGGGCTTGCTCCTTGGCCAAATATCTGCTCCTTTTCAGGTAACCATGGAATAACTGCCCAAAACCACTTCAAGAGAGAATGAAAGCAAGCCAAGGAGGAAGAGGAAACAGCTCTCGTGGTACAAAACACTATAAAGAAATCCCGAGTGCACTTCAGAATGTCTTTGGCTGCCAGTGCTCAGGGCAACTTAGGGCAACAGACTCTGGGGGTGTCTGCAGAAAGATCTTGGTTCAGCTGGTGGCAGTCACATAACAGAAATCATGATCAGAAAGAAGCCAAATGGCTTCTTTAAGAAAAAACTGTAACTCCCATACAGCCAGCCTGTCCTCACTCAGATCAGATGTAAACAAGTTGTCTGTATCACATTCCCCACCCTTCATCAGGCTTTTATCTTTTTATTTACATTTCTAGGCAGGGACTGCTTTTCCGTATCTCTGAACAGCACCTTGCAAAACAAAACTGAGCCTTGGCCCCAGCCAGGAACTACGAGTGCTGCTGAAATGCAAGTAACAACCTCAACTTGGGTGTCTGGGTCCCTTACCAAGATGCCTACCCAAGCCCAAAGGGGACAACTTAGGTGGGGAGAGGGACTGGTTAACCTGGCACAGCCTTTATGCTGAGACTGACCACAGCAAACTGAGCCCCAGCCCTTGCAGGAGTGGCTTATATTCCTGGTAGGAAACACACTGAGAATCACCAACCACAGCAGCAGCAGCAGTTTTCTATGCTCAGCCTCATTTAAGACCTGCCCTTTGGATACAAAAGCTTCAGTGCTGTGGCCAGCCCCCCAAAAAACAGTCCTCAAGCTTGGGAAACTGACTTTTTAGATGTAAACAAGTAGCTTTTTAGATGCAAACAAGGAGCTTGTGGACAAACTAGTGGACCAAGCAAGCAACCAGTCATGTAAGAAGAAAAGGTGCATGAACTCTGAAAGCTACCCAATAAAGTTTTAATGATCACCACGTGCACCTTTCTTAGAGATGATATAAACCAGCTGTTGAAGGAATAAAGTGATTTTGATTCACCCTTGATTGGAGTCTGTGCCTTAATCCACTGCATGCCTTACCCAACATTGAGAATAAATCCGACTTGGAGGTGCTTGCGTTCTTCTCAGACCTTGGTGGTGGCTCAGAGAAGAAGAAGGAGACTGCCAGGCCAAAGTAGGCTCCAAAGAGGTGAACATGCACCATGTTGCTGCTGCCTGGAACCTGTAGCAATACAATAACCAAAGCTGTGGTTTATTTCATCCCACGGGAAGCCTTTGGTGCAGTTCCTAATCCAGTTGCTCAGGTCACCTCCCTACAAGCAAATTTTTTTCAGTCTCTCAGTTTATGTTATGAGTTACTAAAACAAGATTAACTTATCTGAGTTCAACGTAGCCCATAAACACACAATTCATCTACGGAGACTTTGGGGTATGTTCACATTGTACATTAAATGTGGGTCTGTGTGCTGTGCAGACTGGTTTGTTTCCCAGTCACACTGGAAATCTTCCAGACTTGAGCAGACACGGGGATGGGGTAAAGTTTAAAGGCAATTAGTGCCTTAGGGTAGGTCAAGGCTTTCATTCATAGAACCATAGAATCATTCAGGTTGGAAAAGACCCTTGGGATCACCGAGTCCAACCATCAGCCCCACTCTACAAAGTTCTCCCCTACACCACAGCCCCCAACACCAGAGCTCAACCACTGAACACAGTCAGGGATGGGGACTCCACCACCTCCCTGAGCAGACGATTCCAGGCTCTGACCACTCTTCCTGGGAAAAATTCTTTCCTAAATGTTCAGCCTAAATCTACCCTGGTGCAGCTTGAAGCCGTTCCCTCTTATCACTGATTCCCTGTGAGAAGAGACCAGCACCAACCTCTCCACAGTGTCCTCCCAAGTAGTTGTAGAGCGTTACAAGGACTCCCTTCAGCCTCCTCTTCCTCCAACTAAACAGTCCCAGCTCCCTCAATGGCTCTTCAGGAGATTTATTCTCCAGGCCCTTTACCGGGTTCGTTGCCCTCCTCCGCCCTCGCTCCAGCACCTCCAGATCTCTCTGGTGTTGAGGTGCCCAGAACTGGGGACAATACCCAAGGCGTGGCCTCACCAGTGCTGAGTCCAGGGGGACAATCACCTCCCTACTTCAGGGCATGGGCACTACACCCCAACCCATCGGATTAGCTTAACCTTTAAACACAAGAATACAGATATAGTCAATTTTATAAATACAGAGGATGCAGGGCTTGGAGTTCCATGTCCTGAAGCACAGTCTCCAAGTCAGACTTCATCTCATAATGAAAACACAGCCACAATCTCACTGTGATGAGATACAACACACCGATGTTCCTGACAGCACAGCACAGCACTAACAAACCACCCACAAATGCAGCATTCCAAAATCCCAGTGAAGTTTTCCCCCACACTCCTGGAAATCACCCCCCAGTACCTGTAGGATTATGCTGTTGATCCATTTGCTTATATGGAAAAATGTTATCTCCACAACTGTCATCAGAATTAATTGCACAGGATTAGTCTTCCCAAGGACAGCTCCAGCAGAGATGACCACAGGGGTCACACTCACGGTGGCCTTTGTTATTCTGCAATAAAAGAAAGAAAATTAAAAAAAATAAATCTGTACCAGGACCACACCAGGGACCACAGAGACAGGCACAACAGACAGTAAAATGTACTTAAGAACCCCAAACCTTATAAAACCTCTGCAAATATGACTGTGCTAATTTGCAAATAGGTCCATACAACAGGGCATTAATCTCCACAAAGAGCAATCAGCAGTTCTAAATTATTCCAACTCTAACAGAAACTAATTACTTTGTCAGACCATCCTCTTCTGGTAGTTCAATAAAGAAACCTGACAAAAGTTCCATCAGTGCAGACCATTGGACGCCAAGTACAATGATCAGGAAGTTGAATCCAGTGCTGCTAAAGCCATATCTTTTCAGAAATGTCAGGAAAAAGCCAAATCCAAAAATGACCATGTGGTTGACATCTTGAAAATCTGCAGGACAGGAAAGACCAAAAGAGCAGTGACGTTATTAATGCAGACTGGATTTCTGCTTAAAAAATAATAAATTCCCAAAAAATCACAATTAACTATATAGACTTCAGATAACAATTCAAATGCAGTTTGAAACGGCCTGAAAGTAGAAAGTCTGAGGTATAATTGCAGTGCTTTAGAATCATGGAATGGTTTGAGTTGGAAGGGACCTTAAAGCCCATCCAGTTCCAATCCCCCTGCCCTGGGCAGGGACCCCTCTCACCACACCAGGTTGCTCCAAGCCCCATCCAGCCTGGCCTTGAACCCCTCCAGGGATGGGGCAGCCACAGCTTCTCTGGGCAACCTCTTCCAGGGTCTCACCACTCTCACAACAAAGAATTTCTTCCTAAGATCTCATCTCAATCTCCCCTCTTCCAATTCAAAACCGTTCCCCCTTGTCCTGTCTCTCCACTCTCTGACCAATAGTCCCTCTCCAGCTCTCCTGGAGCTCCCTTCAGATCCTTGAAGGATATTTTCACCATCTTTCTTTTGCTATAACTAAATACACACCTTCCATGGCAAGGTAGAACTTAAAGGGTGGTGAAACGTTTCTGCTTCTTGTTAACAAATACCCAAAATCACCGAATCCCATCTCTACTGCACTTCAAAATAAAGGCAGGCATTCACCCTCCCTTTCACAGCAAGGCTGCCAGTCTTACCTGGGTAGGAGACGAATGATATGGCTGTACCATCATCCGAGAACAAAAAATAAAAGACAACAATGAAAACAACTTCCAGAGCAAGGATTAGCCAGGGCACGCTGTTGCGGAAGTTGCGGTAGTAAGAAGACATTGTGCACTCGACTACATTAAGCACAAATGCATTAATATTCTTTTTTTTTTGTCTATAAAAACGTTCCAGTCACCTCAAGCCAATAGAAAAGGAGGTGTAGAGGGGCAGGAATAAAAACTCAAGGAGATAAAAAGCCCAAGATGCGTCAGCAAGGAACGGTTCCTTATCGGTGCCACCATGTCGGGAGCCCAAATTTACCACAACCCACATAGAGGGAACTCCAAAAGTACTCACCAGCACAGACACATGGAGCTGGCAACACTGTAGTGCCCCGGGATCCCATCCATACTGTCCTGCAGCTGCTTTCGAGCCTGGCACATCGGCTAAACAGGAAATAAAGAAGAACTTGGCCTCCTAAAAGTAGGATTTGAAGTTTATGCAAAAGCATTATTTTAATTAAGGAGCTCAACATGAACGTCTTCCAACGCACAGACACCATAACCTGTGAGATAAGGTTATAGGGGACAATTTATGAATCCTTAACATGAACATTACTATATACTCACTGAGAAGTAAACTGAACCCTTCTTTGTTTAGGTACTCCAGGAGATTAAAGTAGCCCTGAGGAGAAGGACTTGGGAGTGTTTGTGGATGAGAAGCTCAACATGAGCCTCAGTGCACGCTGGCAGCCCAGAAACCAACCCCAGCCTGGGCTGCAGCAAAAGAAGTGTGACCAGCAGGGCCAGGGAGGGGATTCTCCCCCTCTGCTCTGTGCTCCTGAGACCCCACCTGGAGTCCTGTGTCCAGCTCTGGAGTCCTCAACACAGAAAGGACATGGACCCGGTGGCACTGGCCCAAGTTGCCCAGAGAAGCTGTGGCTGCCCCATCCCTGGAGGGGTTCAAGGCCAGGCTGGATGGGGCTTGGAGCAACCTGGTGTGGTGGGAGGTGTCCCTGCCCAGGGCAGGGGGGTTGGAATTGGATGACCTTGAAGGTCCCTTCCAACTCTGACCATTCTATGGTTCTATAAAGCAATGTCTCATACCTCAGACTTTCTTTCAGACCATTTCAAGCCAAGTGTTTGCTTGCATGCTGGGGTCTGAGACAGTAACACCGCACATAAACGGGTAGAAAGCCACCTACCGGTGACAGAAAAATAGGTATCAGACAAACATGCTGAAAAGCTCCAGTTCACTTTATTTTCGGGCATTGCTCCTACAAACCCGGGTTATATGGCACAACAGCCGTTCTCAAGCCACCTGTGAAAGGCCAGCATTTGTGGTGATAAACTGCACCTTCCTCACATCCACACCTAAAGCCAGGAATTTACCCAGGCTTTGCCCTCAGGATGACGTGCCATACCAAGCCCTGACGTTCGGATTCCCAACCTACACTCCCTCCCCAACTTCCAAAGTAGAGGCTCCACTAGAATTCAAGCAGACCCACTGATATTGGCCTCTGTGCCTATTTTAACACCATTTTGGCACCTTATGTTCAGTGTTACCCTTGCTCCAGGAGGCCTGATATCCCCCTCAGAAGCCAGGCAGGCCCGGGAAGCCAAGGGATCACAGGCCCGGCCTGCCTTCTACCACCACTACCAGGCAGCAGGGCCCGGCAGGCCGCGTTGGCGGCCTCCCCTCAGGCTCTCGGGGCCCGCCATAGCCTTCCTCAACGGTTTCCACAGCCCAAAGAAGGTTCCAGGCCTTGGGGAGGGGGCTGTGCCCAGCGGCTGTCAGGTGAGAAGGCCCAAAGCGCGGCCCCGGGCCTCGAACCCGCGGTCCCGCCGGGAGGGGGCGGTGCCCAGCCGTGAGTCGGCAGCCCTGAGCGGCGGGTCCGCCTGGCCCCGCCCCTCACCTCCCCATTGGCTGAACCCGCTCCCCACCCAGCAGGCCGCCCTTAGGGACTGGCCTGCCATTGGCCGCAGACTGCCTCCCCTTCGCTGCCTCTCATTGGCCCATCTCCAGCCACCGTCCCTCTTTGGGCCGATCGGCGACAGAGAAGCCGAGTGGCCCCGCCTCCCCGCCGCGCCCCTCCGCGATTGGGCCGCTCGATTGTCACTCTGTGGTACGGGTGTTTTATTGGTTGGAAGAGCCCGTCAATCACTCTGAGGAGGTTTTCTTTACCCCCGCGGGGCCGCGCTGTGGGAGAGGCACAGGGCGCGACCGGCTGCTTCCTGGGACCTCTGCAACCCTGAGACGGAGCCTTCCCTTTCCCACTGCGCTATTTGTCAGCGAGGTTGTCAATCAAGCGTGAGGGGCGGTGCCGGAGGGCTACGGTGACAGAGGAAATTGAGCCCTCCTTCTTCCGTTTCCGAGTGGATAGCTGAGCTGTCCTTTTAGTTCTATTCGTCTCTCCCATTGGCTAATCTTGCTGTCGGTCACAAGGCGGGGCGGGAGCCAGCGCAGAAGGACAGTGGGCGGGAGAAGAGCGCCGATGGGCTCCCGAGCCATCAATTCACGAATCCTTCCCTTTGACGGGTGCTTACGGCTGTCAATCAAGGGCGTGGGCGGGCCACCCCGTAGCGTGGGGGCGGGACCAACTTTCTGATACAGCCATAGGTCCTTTGGGCCGTCCGTCCGCCTTTTCCCGCCGCCGCTTGGCCGAAGACGCCGTCACTCAGGCAGGATCAACCTCTTGATTGGGCCGCGGCGGGGAGGGCGGAGCGTTGCGCGGCGGCTGCGCGGGGGGACGCGGCGGGGAGGGACGGACCAGGAATTATTTTTATTTCTTTGTTTCCCGGGGAAAAAAAAAAAAAGAAAAAACACCAAAATCCAAAAAACCAACAAAAATTAATTCCGTTTCAGATAATTAATAAAAAAAAAAAGCCCCCTCCGTGAGGGAACCCTCCCGCGGGGGCGGATGGTGCTGCCGTAAGCGGGGCCGGGCCGGGGCAGCGCCAGGCCGTGAGGCGGCCGGGAGGATGAAGCGGCGGAGCGCGGACTGCAGCAAGCTGCGGCGGCCGCTCAAGCGGAACCGCATCACCGAGGGCATCTACGGCAGGTACCGAGCGGGGGANCCGGGCCGGGGGAGCTGCTGGCCAAGGTCCTGCCGGTGGTGGGGGGTGGGGGGAAGGCCTCACCGCCCCGTCCCTCCATCCGACCGTCCCTCACCTTCCCCACCGGTGCTGGAGGTGCACGGTTGGGCTGGCGAGCGGCGGGGCTGCCTCTCCCCAGCCTGGTTTTCACATGGCAGGGAAGGTGCCTGTGCCATAGCCTCCCCCGGGGAGGCAAGGGATCCCAGCCAGAAGTTGTGTGGGGAACGCCTGGAGCAGGGGTGGGTGGCCTTGTGGTGGGTGCCAGGCTCCTCTCTGACCTGTGAGATGGGAAAAGGGTCCATAATGAAGTGAAATTCACAGTCTCAGGCGTGGGATGTACCTTGCCAGCGCGCTGGAATAAAAGCATGCTTTCCAGGTGTTTGCACGCACAACACAGTGAAACACAGGTTTCTAAGCATCTGCTTGTTGTGAGCATGCTTTAAAGAGGGTGTTAGAGCCCTGTCTTCCTGAGTATCTAAGTTTGCAAAGTTTTATGCGAAATACAATAATTATGTATTTCTGAATGAGGAGGATTTTGTTTTAGTAGAGGCTGGAAAGCTGACTTTTGAAAGTTAACAGTGACCGTTACGTCCCCTTTCTGTTTCTAGTGCAGTTGAGGTTTATATATGGGGTGGCTGGAAACTCAAGCAGACGTGCACAGTGCAGATGTGAGCTGCGTGAAAGAGAAGCAGTTCATAGTGAGCTCTGGCTGTGAGAAATTTGTCACGATGTGCTGCTTATCCTACTTGTAGTGAATCTCCACTGGAGCATAGACTGTTGCTTTAGACTCCCAAGTTTTGAGAAAACTGTTAAAGAAAAAACATCTGTTCCTAGAAGTTAATATTTAAGATGACTAGTCTTAGGAAAGGAATTCAAATGTAAGTAATTCCTTTGGTGATTACTGAGTTTTTCAAAAGTCATTCAGAATTCACATGCTCTCCATTACCTTTGAGGGGACTGACTGGAAAAGTGGGGTGAGAGAAGGAGGGAAAACCAGTAAGAGATGAAAACACCCAAAGATGAGCGTGTTCCACACACAGAACTGCAGGAGTTGTGTGTACAGCTAATAGAGACATCTGGCTTCTTGTACTAACTTCTCCTGGAACACTTTAGTTCAAAAACAGGATTTTTAACCTTTGTTTCACATGGTATTTCCATAAACACAAGTAGTCAGAGAGTTCAAAGTATTGTCCTGTGGAAAGAGAAGAGAAACTGGGGTGAGGTCTTGCCTCTTTGGAAATCTAACCCGATCTGTTTGGATTGTGTCTCTTTCAGCTTTTTTGCTCTCCATCTCCTTTTTTATATGAGAAGGTAGTTTCCCATCTAACTATCGATTTCTAAATTCTTGGGATTACTGTAGTTATTTACTCAGCTTATCTTAATTGTCACCATCAGCTTCTGCAAACCCAGTAAATACAGTTATCAGTAGGTAGCATCACAGCTGCACAAAGCAGCTAGGCTGATTGAAGTGCTTAACTCTTGTAGGATTCTTGTTTGCTTTTTAAATGAAGATCAATCTTCCTGCCCTTGGTCCCTCTCCAATAGCTCAGTACTGAGCTGGGCACAGCTCTCCCTGGGAGATGCACATGAGTGTAGCTGGGAGCTGCAAAGCTGAGGAGTTTTGGAGCAGGGAAAGTGATAAAAGGCCTGTCCTGCAGTGAAACTCTGGTCCTGTACACGTGTAAATCTGAAGCAGATTATAAGAAGTGATAGAAAAAGAATTTCTAGTCACAGAAGAGAGTTAGAAATGTAAAATCCTGAGTTGCATTGAAAAATGTGAATATTCTCTTTCCCTGAATGTTAATTTTTTTTGCCAACTCCTGCAGTATCCTTTTTAACAAGTGTATCTAAGTGTCCCCAACTTTTCTTATTTGAAATTTTACAGCTGTAGTTCTTTAGTACTTTCCATAACATTCACTACCTAAATTAAACGGGCTGTTTGCCCTCAGCCCTTCGTAAACACTTTCAAAGTTATTCCTGACCAGTCTTCCCCTCCCCTCCCTTTTCACACCAAATTTTGCCCTTCCTGCTCTTATTTAAATTGCTTTTACCATTCTGCTGTTTTCCTTTTTTTCTGTTTTCTGCCTGTTTTTCCCTCCTTTTGTTCCCCTTTCGGTTTGGTTTTACCCCCCATCTGCAGCTGGAAGGCCCTCCAGGCTGTGTGCGAGCGCTGCTTTTGCTCTTGGGTTCTGCCACTGAAGCCTTGGATGCCAGCGGTGCAGTGTCACAGCCTAGAGGGAGTATTGCCACCTGAAAAACTCTGGTGAATCTCAATCTAGTATTATGTGCAAGCCTAATAAAGACTCGTGCTATTTAGCAGTGTTACAGCATCTGTGGAAAGAACATTATTACAATTAAAACATAACTGTGCTTTCAACAGATCGCCAAACCCAACAAGCTGATTGTAGGGGTGGTGAGATCCCTTGTTATTTCCACAGTGTGTGTTCAAAACTGCCTTTTCACTTTTTAAGCTACCCATTGCCATTGTTTTACAATGCTTGAGTGATTAACATCTTATACCTTTGACACTCTGCATGAATTAAAACCTTAATTGTTAATTAAAGTATTCATTGCAGCTTGTCATCAGTTAAGCAATTAAAGTTTACTTGTTACTGCTTGTTTCGGAGTCTTCCCAGTCCTCATCCTTGGTCTATTTAAAATCCTTCAGCCTTCTTGCTGATACTGCTTGTTTTGGCTCTACTGAGTCATATTGGCACTTGCTACCAATTTTGTAGCTGGTTACGTTTCGAGATGAATTCCAGATGTTGTTGGCTTGACTTCCACATCAGCTGACTTCTGCTACGGGTGCTGGGTTCTCTGACAGTGGTCCTTTGTCTCTTCCTTTAGTATTAGGGGATATTTTTTAGCCATATATATATATATTGCCCTTTCTCACAGGCAGTACCTGGGCTGGCAGCCAAGTGAGCGCCCGGGGGATGTGCCCGTGTCTGTAATCTCCTGGTGGTTCCTCGGATACCCGTGATGGCACAAGAGGCTGCCCGTGCCCCAGGCATCTCGTACCGGGCAGCGTTTCTTGATACTGGGATCCCTTTGCTCAGATAATCCCGAGGGTGTCTCTGCCACTGAACTTCTGATATGGCCTATTTCCAAGGATTTGATTTTTGACTCTGCTGACAGCCAAATAAACTGCAAGGAAAAGCAGTTCGTAAAAAGGGCCACATTCCTGCAGTTAGTTTAGCTTTTTTTTTTCTTTTCCTTTTTTTTTTCTGTTTTTGTTTTTCTTCATTCCGTAATGATTTTTCTTACTGATTTATTCTGGCACTTTTTTTTTATAAGCTTCCTGTATGGGGAAAAACATTTTCTTCTCAGCCTGCCCTGGAGGTCTGTAACAAACCAGCAGTGCTACCTTTTATGACTTTAACTTAAATTCAGGTCTCAAACCTAATTTAGCTTACATTTAAATGTGTTCTACTGTGTCAACCCCAATGGTACACGTAATATTGCTTCCCTCTGCCAGTGACTTTCATTCTCTGCACGCTGTGACTCCTCTAGCTTTATTTTATGTGTTTTGGACTGGGGTGTTTTCAGCTGAGTTACCACCGTGGGCTCCCAGTGTCTCTTGTTCCAGTACTCCAATACTGATTGCTGATTATACGCCTGTGGTTCAGCAGGTTATTACACTTGCTTCCAGAATTACTCTAAGAGTTTTCCATTTTGTCTTCCTTTACTTATGTTTCCATAGTTGGGTGATGGGATATATTCTATGCTTATCAAGACAGTGAATAAGGAGGCAGGGAGGTTTCCTGGCATTCTTTACATTTCTCTTCCTTTTCAAAAAATCCAGTTGGCAAGGATTTCACATAATAGTTTCCAGTATGCAGAGCACACCCCAGCAGTCGTGTTTCCTCTCTGTGCTCATTCTGTGCTACCTTTTTGCCCACTAGTAATACTCTTCTATATATGTATACACATACATCAAATTGTCCAGGTTGAAAGGGACCTTTGAGATCATCCAGTCCAACCATCAGCCTAACTGACAAAATTTATCACTAACCCATGTCTCTAAGCACTAGGTCAGCCTGGCTTTTAAATCCCTCCAGGGATGGTGCCTCAACCCCTTCCCTGGGCAGCCCATTCCAAGGCTTCAGAACCCTTTCCATATAAAAATCGTTCCTGAGATCCAACCTGAACCTCTGCTGCAACCTGAGGCCGTTTCCTCTTGATCTGTCACCTGTGACTTGGGAGAAGAGACCGACCCCTCCCTGGCTACACCGTCCTTTCAGGGAGTTGAAGAGAGCAAGAAGGTCTCCCCTCAGTCCCTTTTCTCCAGGCTGAACACCCCCAGCTGCTCTTCATAAGACTTCTTCTCCAGGCCCCTCACCAGCTCCATTGCCCTTTTTTTGTCTATTTATATATATAAAGCTTTTTCATATGAAAAATCTCCAGTGATACCCAGTCAGCATCCCCGGTGTCTGCTCTGACATTGGATGGGTAACCTTGAGGTGGTGGTCGTTGGCTCTGTGGTCACTTCCCAGTGAACAGCATCTTCCTAAAGCCTCCCTCTGCCGTCAGTGTGCTGCCAGCCTCAGGATGCCATCCCCTCCGTTGTCTCGTGTGAGTCAGGCTGCAGGATGAAACACGCCACCCATTCTGCTAAGATTCACTTCCCAGCCTTTGGAACTCACTGATAATAGCAGGATAGAATAGAGGCTTAATTTACCTCTACCAGTTTGGGTTTGGGGTGCTTATTTGTTTCTGTGAGGTAGTAAAATGAGAACAAAGAACAAGAGGGAGGGGAAAAAATAATAAATTAAAAAGAAAGGAAATGGCATCTGGCACTTGGGCAGGGGGGAATAAGGAGGAAAAGAATTTGCTTGAAAATTCAAAGAAGGAACACAGCCACTGTTGGATTATGAATAAATCTTTATGTTCAGTATACATTAGCAATCAATTGACCTTTCACAGAACTGGCAGCACTGTAATCACTGCTCCCTCCTGCGCCGTTCCCTGCTCTGCTCATAAACGTGCCCATCCTTCCCCTCATCTTGTATTACCCTGCAGGATTAGGTACCATATGCTAGTTTTACAGGGAAAGCCCTGTCCTCCTTAAACCTCTGTCAGATCCCTGAAGTCAGATTTTATTATTTTTTTGACGTGTGTCAGAAAATTGAATAACCCAGATTTTAGGTATTCAAGCTGCATCAGTCTCCCCCTGTTTGAGAACAAACTCAAAATTGTAATTGGTATGGTGGAATGTATTTCAGCCTCTGTAATAGAAAGGCTGCAGAGGTTAGAAAGCACTTCTGCCTGGAGAATATTGTCTCTACATGAGGGTACCGACCCAGGTGCTGTCAGAATTGGGGAAATGTGTAGATGTGCCCAGAAAGATCAATGACTGTGTGAGGTTCGTGGGCACCAATGGTTGGAGGATGAGCGTGTCGAGGGGAGACAGAGTCTGGGTAACGATAGAACTGTGCTAGAGGGAAGAATGGTGTCTGGAAGGAATCAGAGGATTGGAGAGCAAGGAATGAAGTAAAAATGGGTAGTACAGAGCAGGGAAAGGGAGGAGGGCAATTGCTAAATTTTCTTAGTCATTTCATTCATGTGATCTTATTTGAACAGACTGTGGTGTGAAAAAACAAACCAGCAGCAGAGTGATTTGCCTGGTAGAGAGGTCCGTTAGCCTGGTTTTCCTTGGGCTTTAATTTTTGCTGGACGTTTTTTAGCTATTGTTAATTTAAACGTTCGCCGAAAAGGTGTCTGTTTGGTAAGCACTTGTAAATTAACCGATGAACCCTGTGCTTGCCAGGACAGCAAATCTGGGTGTGCAGCCTACCTTTGTGGAAGAAGAGAAGCCCGGATTTGTCTTCCTTTCTTTCTCCTGCAAAGACTCTTTGCCCCCTGCAGGGTGCTGCAAAGGCACCGGCGCCGCTTGGAACACGTGGAAGCTCCCTGCAGTTTGTAAAACCAGCCCGTTTCAAGGAGGAGCTGATATCTGCTCTCTCTTATCAATTTTTAAAGAGGGGGTGGCGTGTTTAGTTATGGGCTGCAGTCTCTGCAGTCCCACGTGCTTTAATTTGGGGGGAGCAGGGGTAAACCACCCCCAAAAAATCCCAAACCTCCCACCAGTTGATGGAGTATAGTACCTTTGAAATATTTTCTGTAAGTTTTTGTGTGCAGGTGGACCCGTGCCGTTGACTACAGATATAGAATATGTTACACAACAGTGAACTCAGTCGCTGAGGCCAGCATAAGTGGGTGAAGTCTTTTATAAAAAGAAGTAACTTCCTTGTGTCTTATTCTTAGTAAATTCTTCTGAGCCCTTCAGCTGACTGAGAAGTAGGCTCTTTAGTGTTGTTGGGAAAACCTTATTGCAAATGTTGTTTTGTTACAATCCCACCTTTAAAAGGTGGTAAATGTCACCACGGCCTTCGGATTGATATCAATTTAATATTAGAAATTACTTTAATGGCTGTATTACAGACCTCCTATTCAGCAAATGCTTTAACTTAGAGTGGCACTTAACAGTTGAAAAGCAGTAGTTCTGACAACCCTAATTTGCTGGGAAAAATGTAGTCTCTTTATGGATTTCAGCAGTAGAAAAATAAACAATAGCCATAACTTTAGCCCAGGAAAAAGTGCCTACACAACACAACTGCTTTGTCCAGCTAAATGACAGACAGAATAACAGTTGCCTGGGTGTCGATGCCTTTATGTATTTTCTCAAAGCTCAAGAGCTGCACATGACATTTCAACACCACTGTCAAAACGAGGGGTGGGAACTGGACCTTTTCTGTCCAAGTAGTCTCTGGATGCAGCTGCTTTTTGCAGATTTCGGTTGATGATTTAATCTTTAAAGAAATGGAATGCAAGCATAATCTACTAGGACAAACGTGACCATCTAAGGCTTTTTGGTGGGTTTTGTTGTGGGTTGTTTTGGTTGTGTTGGTTTGGTTTTTTTTAATATTTATACTGTTGTTTCATTCTTCTCCAAGAGTAATTTTTAACTAAGTGCCTGGAGATGGTTTTGTGAAAGCAGCACCTTAACTTTTCCAAGTGTATGTGTCATTGACTTTGTTTCCATTAAATTAAAGTGCTTCCTGTAGCCTCTTTATTTACTTTTTTCTTCTGTTTCAGTCCCATTATGTTCAACTCCAGGTACAGAATATTTTAAATTAGTGGGTGGGAGGAAACCAAGGTGGGTTAAATGTAGGAATAACTGCTTATTTGGCTCAGGCTTCAAAAATGTATTTTCTGTGAAGTTTTTTCTTTCACTTGTGCTGATTTAAAGCATGTGCTTATGTGAGTACATTCAAGAGCATTTAGGGAAGTGGTTCCACTGCAGCAATTCCTTACAGGGAGACTAGTCACAGTGGCTTGGGGCTTTTAGGGGAGAACTTGATAACGTAACGTAAGTGAGAAAGATACACAGTAACTCTTCCATTGAGGGGAAGCTGTAGGGCCAGGACAGTTGAGAAGGGTCACTTTCAGGCACGTGCAATTCATTTTGGATTCACAAGAAATCAAAGTGTTTTCCCAGTTGTGTGGGTTGGAACCTGCCCTTGTGTTCCAGGTGATTTGAGTGATAATCAGACAAGTAGTTGAGTTGCTTCTAAGGCTCTGCTAGTACCTTACCCTTCTCGTAGATGTTTTCTATTTTGCATCTTCTCTGAAGCTCTGAACAACTTCCTAAAAAAGCCCCAGGTCCACAAACGCTGCAGAAACCTGACCCTACCTGGCACTGGGCATGTAAAAACTCTTGGCAACTTCTCAGTAAACATTCCAGGGCAAAGTTCTGCTGGTTTTGTTGGCTGTATCATAGAGGCGGAAAAATAAGTTCCTAAAAGGAAAAACTACCCTTGATTTGAAAAATAAAAGTATATTTTAAACCCTCACCTTTCTGATAACACAGTACAGTGCAACAAGGTAGTTGCATTTGGAGGAGCTGGAGTGATGGACCTGCTTTGGCAGGGGGTTGGACTAGATGATCTCCAGAGGTCCCTTCCAATCCCGTATCATTCTGTGATTCAGTGACGTAGCAGGTTGCTGGGTGCTGGGGTTTGGGGGAAAAGGATTTTCCCTTCATTCTTTTTAGCACAATGGATTGGGCTGATCCCTCAGTTGCTCCTGTGTTAATTAGGTATAATCTCAAAATATTTTGAGCTCTGTAGCCAAGAAACATCATCAGCACTTCAAAATGTGGGACTAAGAATAAGGGACTGTGGCTTTGAAATGATAAAAAAATAGAATTTAGACTGTCTGGGCTCAAGTCTCACGTGCCTCCATTTTTCTGTTGTGTTTTATTTTTTGTCAAATGGATGCATTTACTTTAATGTGGATGTTTTCAAACATAACTCTGCCAACTAAGTATCAAAACACTCTTCCTAACTGCTATAGTTAGAGGCTTAAAACATATCTCAATTTATTGGTGTTGCAGTTTGTGTTAAATGTGGAAAATGAGTGAACATCTGCAGTCTGGTGAGGAGAAGGAACACAGAGATTTCTGAGCTCCAAGTAGAAGAGTGCAGACTAGAAGAGAAGCTTTTCAGCCGTGAGCATTACCTGTCAACAGGACTTCACATTGTAAAAATGTGCTGCAAAGCTGAAGGGAGGTTGGCGCTGAATGTCTTGTAAGAGCAGGGAGCCTTTGGTTTATTTGCTACATTAAAAACATAGAACAGTTCAACATCATTAACTTTATTAGACTAGACCAGGCTTGATCTTAATGTAATAATCAAACTACCTATTTTGTAAAACTATTTTGGATAAAGTTTTCTTATCCCTGTTATAGTTGCCTATAGCTTTTATTCCTGAACTTTTAATTTAAAAAAAAAAATCCCAAAAGCTAAGTCTCTCTGTGGGAAATACTGACCTGAAACTGCTCTTTTCTCTTTTTTTCCACAGTACTTTTCTGTATTTGAAGTTTCTGGTGGTGTGGGCCCTGGTACTGTTGGCAGATTTTGTCCTGGAGTTCAGATTTGAGTATCTGTGGCCGTTCTGGCTCTTCATCAGGAGTGTTTACGATTCCTTCAGATACCAGGGGTTGGTAAGTACAACACAAAGTGACTGACCCTGTAGGGGAATCCTGTGATGTTTCAGCTATTTACTGTTCTGTCAGAGAGTAAATGACACTGCTGGTTGGTTGAAGGAGAATATGGTCATGATAATACTGTATCAACAACATAAGTGAAAGTCTTCAGACAAAATAATAAGGAATAAATGTAGCTGCATGGAGACTTGTTGGAAGAGTGGATGGGCACAAATCCTCAAGTTGAAGCATTTCTCTCTTAATTGGCTGAGTTTCTCCTTTCATGGGCTGGACTGCTCCATTTCTTTTCCCTGATTAGAACCAACGCTAGTGTTTCTATGGTGAAATCATTGTTGTGTCATCATTTATAAATAAACTGGTAATATTTGCTGGATTAAACTAAAACACTCTTCTTTCCCCCTCACCCCTCTTTTCTTTTAGGCCTTTTCAGTATTTTTCGTGTGTGTAGCATTTACATCAAATATCATCTGTCTGCTCTTCATACCAATACAATGGCTGTTTTTTGCTGCCAGCACATATGTTTGGGTACAGTATGTCTGGCACACAGGTGGGTCACTATGTTTTATTTACAACTTATCAATTTGAATATATATCTTACAGCCTGTGGTTGCATCTTGGAGTAATCATTAAAGCTTGACCGATGGGACTGAAGGTGTATAAACAGGAAACCCACAGCAGTAATAACAATAAATATTCTCCTGACTTCAAAGCACTCCTGCAGCAATTCAACAAATAGAGAGCACACAGGACAAGTTTGTGAAACAGGGTTACCTTCTTCCTGCTGTTCCATTGCTGTGCTGCTAATTTGGGGTATTATTCTAGTTTAAAATCTTACTAGTCAAATCTTTGAGTCAACTGGATTCAGTTTCTGAGCAAAAAGGCCGGTAATTCCAGTGGCTGCCCCAAGAGTTTGAGGCCTCTATGGAGAAATCTTTTCCCTGCTAAACCCCCCCCTCTTTTTAATCCTTAGTTGTTTGGATTTTTTTAAATAAATCATTGGATTCTGGGGCAGCAGTTGGATTGAGGGGAGGTGGGTTAGTATGAGTGAGCAGTGATACTTTGATACTTTGAGAGTTACGGGTATGTCTTTTGTCCAAAAAAAAAAAAAAGGGGGAATAAAACATGATTGTTGTTTATTTTTTTAAGAGGTAACATTTTTTGACCCGAGTCCTTGGGATTTGGGGTTTTTATAGTATTTCAAGTTAGACTTATCAGATCACAAGGATTTGCAGGATAGCATGGATTGTTTCTCAGCTCACTGGTGAAAGCAGTCATCTTTCTGACAAGTTAGTCATTTATAATAATGACAATGTGGGAGCTAATGGAAGATACTGCCCAATTTAAAATATGTTTAAAATCTGGAGTTATTTTTAGGATCATATTAAGACATTAAAGTATTATCTGAAGTTGTTCTCACAGCTGATGTTTAGAAGCCCTAAAGGAAAAACCTGATGGGCCAGTTCTAAGCTATTGAGCTTGTTTAATAATTTAATCCACTGCAACCTTAGGGATTCTTCTTTTTTAAATGCTCATCTTATTTGATAAGAACTTGCTCTTTTTGGTGCTTTTTTAGGAAGGTATGATCTTTTTAGGTAGTCTGTCTACCTCGCTGAAATGTTGAGTCCCTTTAAGCTGACAGTTTCTCAGGTTTCTCATTCGTGCAGAGCGCAGCTATTTGAGAGACACCAAAGTAGAGACCCCAGTAAATAACACCAGGGCCTCAGAGTGATGCTGTTTTTAGTTTTGAAATGTGTTTCCAAATCAGCACACGATATATTGATGTCAGTATGTAATTGTCAACCTTAGAGTGGCTATATTGCATGCAAGGGTGGTGTTTTCTGTGGGCCAAGAGCATTAGGATCTTAGTTTTGCTTGGCTGCTGTTTTACATTCTCCCCAGTGGTGCTGGAGAGAAATCAGTGCAGTGTCCTCACTCTTCCCTGATGTAGAGCTCTGAGTCTCAGCTTGCTGTCTGCCTTACTGTATATGGAGTACTCAGTCCTCTGCTTACTCACTGCTCTCTTCTCAGCTGATTTGCTCGCGGCTGCTGCTGAGATATACCCAACTTGGAGTGAAAAAGTAGTCCAAGCTACCACTTCTGACTCAAAGATCATAAGCTGTACCATTACCTCATCTTCTGCAGTTTCTTCCATTTGTGTTCCTTCTCTAGGCTTTTGTGCCAAGCTATTTCATTAGTTCTGCATCTGTTACTTTTCACTGATGCCTTATAAAAGTAATAAAGCAAGATAAGGACCGGAAAGTTTAGAGTAAATTTAAAGTAAAGACATCTTGGATACTTTGTTCTGAAAAACCCCCTCTTACAATTCCCTATAAGTCTGTCTGAAAATTTCCCTTGTTTTTTTCAATGTTTGAAAAATAACTTTAAAATATTTCCTGCTCATGATACAATACTAAGGTGTTTCTCTCTTTTTCTCTTCTCTCAATAGAGAGGGGTGTGTGCTTACCAACAGTATCACTGTGGATACTTTTTGTTTATATTGAAGCAGCCATTAGATTTAAAGATTTAAAAAACTTCCATGTAGACCTTTGTCGTCCCTTTGCAGCACACTGGTAAGTGGTTTTTACACCTTTTCTTATTAACCTTTATTTTGCCAGGAAGATTATTATTCAGGGCTTTTTTATTTTGGTTTGGGGTTTGGCTCTTCATTTCTGCCTTCCTTCAAGAGAAACATGTGGTAAACATTAAGCAAGTGCAATCTTTCTGAAGGTAACAGTGCTTGTGATATCGGTGGGATACCATTTCTAGATAGGTCTTGTCACCAGTTACAAATTTTGTGTTTACATGAGCAGAAGGTAAAAGCAGCAAAACCCCCAGTTTCACTGAGAATTTATTCATCCCATTACAACAAAGCACTCTCCTCTCTTCCTCTCCAATGAGAAGGGTTCTCATGAGTATCTGAGCTCATGGTTCACCAGAGGAAGTGCTGAGCTTCAGGTTGAAAATCATGACAGAAACTTAAAATGAAACACTGCTTCTTACATTACTTATTTGGGGGGGCTAAGGGTGGCTTCAGGCAGAAGACTTAACCACAGAGTATCCATACCTGGAAAAAATAGACTTTTATTCTGCAAGTTTTTAGTGTATGATGCATTGATCAGGCCACATTTAAAATGTTTTTCCTGAAGTCGTTTGGTCCAGCTCCCTGCGATACCGTCTCCGATAAATTAGACATCTGTCATTTTAATTTAGATTGTCTCCATTGTGCAATAAATCCCTTAAACGCTAGTGAAATTCTATGGTAGGTTACAAAAGCACTTTAGGAGCTGTGAAGAAAGGTCTTTCTGCTGCTGAATTGGATGCAAATATTTCAGCTTGTCATCAGAGTTTTGGAACTGTAGCTCCAGCTGGCTTTACGCAGTGTTACAAAAGCGGCATTGGCAGAGATAATGTCAGATGCATATGCAAATGAGTCGTGCATTCTGGCAGCTTACTTAGAAATGCAATTTGCACAGTGCTATTACTGAGCAAAGAATGAGAAGGTTTTAATGGTTAATAGTCGCCTACATCTGAGTTTTCCCCTGATGTAGGACACCTTTGGTGTTTAAAATGCATCTTCACTGCGCTTTGTTAAAATATTTGTCAAAGATCTATTTAGTTTTGTAGAGGGCTGTTTGCTCATTGATGGAGTATCCTTGTTAATCAATACCTTGGCCTGGTTCGGTAGCAATTCTGTATTGGTGCAGTTGTCACAAGCTAACAGGAATATTTAAATTCTGTGTGTGATGAAGCTGGTATGCAAAAAGAAATAATAAATAATAATATTCCAAAGTTCTCTTACACTGCTGTCGTCCCCATCAACAAATGGAACAGCAGAGTCTGGCTGGAAGTGAAATTCTTCATATCTTATCTCTCAGTAAGATAAGTGGAAGAAGCAAGTTTAGAGATTAGATGTTTTTCGCTTAGAGCTTCAAGGTCAGCCTCCTAAAGGAGGAATTTCCAAAGGCTGTTTGTTGCCCTGTGAAAGGATGTCCTTAATTGTGGCCATCCTCATCAGAGGTGGGTGGTTACTGAGGCTGCCACCCCCCGAGGTAAAGCCTTGGCCACCCCCAGAAACGCAGGAGCCCCAACACTCTACATCCCAGCGGCTTCTCCAACTCTCATTTCCCAGCCCGAGCTGCAGTGACGATGTCACAGGGCCTGTTGCTGAGGCGGCGTTTTGGAGAATCATTCTTTTGTCTCAGCTTTATTTAAAGAGTGGTGGAAAAGGGATCCTCTCTGTTTCTGAGTGTGAAGGGATGGAGCTGAGGATCAGCTTCTCCTTCCGCTGTTCT
This sequence comes from Thinocorus orbignyianus, assembly GCA_013400375.1. NCBI lineage: Eukaryota > Metazoa > Chordata > Aves > Ciconiiformes > Thinocoridae > Thinocorus > Thinocorus orbignyianus. Next base: position 489,370 of record VXBW01004872.1, read on the forward strand.
GGATGTTGTCAGCACATCTCCCGGCTTAATGCCTTGTGTGTGTATTACATGGCCCTACAGGAGCAAAACTTGGGAACTTCTGCTGCATTTGGCTCTTATCTCCTTAAAAGATGCATAATTCCTAGTCTGATGCTTGTCTAAAAGCTGTCTTTGCTATGCATGGTGCAATTGCATTGTCGTAATCCTTTAATCTATGCTACAGTTAATTGCTGTCTGTAATGAACCGTAATTTTATCTTGATAAAGAAGTGCCTACGTTTTTGAACTGCAGCTTCATTGTGCTACAGCAAAAAATGATTTAGATGTAATTTCCTATGAAGAGTTGTATTGCAGATGTAATCAACTATATAGCCATGAATACAAGTTATTAATTGGCTATCGTGGTTATGTTTTGAGTTATAATGTTGCTCTTTTTTCTTTTTTCCTCTTAGTATTGGCTACCCTGTTGTGACTTTGGGCTTTGGCTTTAAAAGTTACGTCAGCTACAAAATGCGTTTAAGAAAACAAAAAGAAGTGCAGAAAGAGAACGAATTCTACATGCAGCTCCTCCAGCAAGCTCTGCCCCCAGAGCAGCAGATGCTCCAAAGGCAAGAGAGGGAGGCAGAGGAAGGCAAGTTGTACTTATTACTTAATGTGTTTGTTATTATCTGCTGTTCAAAAAGACACCTCCCCCCCCCCCAAAAAAAAAAAAAAAGCCTGCTAAGGAGGAGCTTCTTTAGTTCATGTCGTTTTGATGAAAAAACAGCAAATTTAGAGGAGCCAGTGGTTAGTGTGACAGGAGAAATTAATTATGTCCTCTCTGTTTAGTTCTTTATTAATAAAAACTGCATCAGTCCAGTCAGTGAGTGCTCTGTGAAGCGCTGGTATTTATTATGAAATCCCTTGGTTACAGCTTCCTGCCTGTAACGAGAAAAAGGTCTTAAAACATCGTGTGACTTCTGATTTTCTTTTCTAGATAGACTCTGATAGTGATTATTTCCTGCAGAAATGATGGATGTGTAGTTAATGATTTTTCTTTGTATGTCACGGTATCGATTGATTTAATGAACTGTTTGGTTTTGTTTTTGTTTCTTGGTATTGCAGCAGCCAAAGGATTATCTGATATGGATTCCTCAATACTTTTGCAGCACAATGGAGGCATTCCAGCCAATAAAAAAATAACTGCGACGTTGCCAGAGCTAGAATATAGAGAAAAAGGGAAAGAAAAGGACAAGGATGCTAAGAAACACAACCTTGGAATAAATAACAATATTTTGCAACCTGTAGACTCTAAAATACAAGAAATTGAATATATGGAAAACCATATCAATAGCAAAAGATTAAATAATGATCTTGTAGGAAGTACAGAAAACCTCTTAAAAGAGGACTCATGCACTGCCTCGTCCAAAAACTACAAAAATGTCAGCGGAGTTGTGAACTCCTCGCCTCGCAGCCACAGCGCGACTAACGGGAGCATCCCTTCCTCATCCACTAAAAATGAGAAGAAACAGAAGTGTGCGAGCAAGAGCCCAAGCACACACAAGGACTTAATGGAAAATTGTATTCCTAATAACCAGCTGAGCAAACCAGACGCACTGGTAAGGTAAGTTTGATCTGAGCATTGTGTAACAGCCTCTCGTATCCTCCCTTCCTTCCAGTCCATCAGATCCACTTTTTTGTTGGTTAGGAAGATGTAATGATCCCATAATGAAGACAGAACTGTCTGGTAATGGAATGAGATAACTAGGAGCTCTGCCTTTTTTGTTCTTTTCCTGATATTTTGCCTCTGGTGTGCTCTGCAGCCTTGAGCAACCTTTCTACCTCAGAAGACAATACTTCCCTACCTCACAGGGGTGTTGTGAGGCAGAAGAAATAGCTTTGATGATTATTTGGTAGAAGGCACGAGGGAAACGTGGAGAATCATTATTACAGCGGATGTGCTCTTGACAAATCTTCCATGGGGTGCACCTTTACATCTCCAGGGCATTCAGTGGGGTTTGATGGTGCCTGGACGGGTGTTTTGTCTTCGTTTTTTGGATTTGGAGAGGGACTGTTTGTCAGGAAGTCTAGTGACAGGACGAGGGGTAATGGTTTTAAATTGGAAGAGGGGAGATTTAGATGAGATCTCAGGAAGAAGTTCTTTGCTGTGAGGGGGGTGAGGCACTGGAACAGGTTGCCCAGAGAAGTTGTTGATGCCCCATCCCTGGAAGTGTTTAAGGCCAGGCTGGATGGGGCTTGGAGCAACCTGCTCTAGGGAGAGGTGTCCCTGCCCATGGCAGGGGGGTTGGAACTTGATGATCTTGAAGGTCCCTTCCAACTCTAACCATTCTATGATTCTATGATTTATTTATTTATTGTTTGGTTGGTTGTTTTCTGGTTTGTGTTTTTTTTCCCTCTGAAATGTTTAGCTTTTGTTTCAGTCTTCAGTTGACAAGCGTAGATGCAGAGGATCAGCTACTGCAGAAACCCTTAAATGCTGAATTCAGATTCCTGCTTGCACACCTGCTGCCTTAGTGGCTTAAATACAGATCACAGGGATTTCATTTAGCTGCTTCGTAAATGATATAGATTGAAAAAGTCACATCTTTATTTAAACTTCAGATAGGCATAGGTAAAGGTGTACCTGTGAAATGCAGCTAAGTACTCAGAGCATGTACATCCTGAGACACACAGTGTTGTCATGTTACCAAAACAAGTACTCGTAAGAAAAATAGTGTGTAATTGTGCAGTTGGGCACTTTCTGGCCATTCCTGGCTTATGTATCTCTTTTTTTTTCCTTTTCTCATGCACTGAACTCTCTTTGGCCAACAAATCCTCGTTGACTAACCTAATTGGCAGATCAAGTTCGTTTTCTCTGCAGGTACCTTTTGATAATTGGACTTTTCACTCTGGTCTGTCCCTGAGGATTTGTGATTTGTGAATACAATTACTTCAATGCAAGTACTATTTTCTCTTCTGATAATCGCTCTGCCACTGATTGGCCTAGCTCTGCCAATTAAATATCCAGACTAATTGATACCTAATGTCTGTAGCAAAATTGTATGAAGCAAATAAGAAACCAGCTAATCAATTTAATCTGTGAATCAGATGCAGCCAAAATTAATGGGATGCAGATGGCTCTGTCCTCGGCAAAGCTGCATCTAAACAAACGCGTATAGGACTGCAGTATTTAGATGTTGCAGGTTTCAGATGGGCATCTTTCTACTCTTTACACCACTGCTTTGCTCGCTGAAGAAGAGAACAGGTCAGTTCAGCTTTGCTGCAGTTGAAAGTGTTGTTTCTAAGTCCTGAAAAAAAGAGAAGGGAAGCGCTTTGTAGAGTGGCTCTGGCAGACTGAGGATTTGGTCCCCTGTAGCTGTGACAAGGGATGAGATTTAAACCTGGTGTGTTTTTAAGTTTTAAATGACACATTCACATTTCTATATGCTGCACTGTGAGTTTAGACCAGGTGATCATTGTAATTGTCCAAAGCAGGTTTTCTAATGCAGAAATGACCATACAAAAAACTAGAGTGTGCCCTTACAGGGCTCAGCTCCTCTAACTGACTGGGTAGGGATGGGGTAACAATTACTCTACTCGGAGAGTGTCTTTGTGCATCAGAGCCTTGCTCTGCCCTGACAGTGAATTAAGCTACTTCAGTCTTTTGTTTGTTGAGTGTTTCTGTGTGAGCGTGGGCGTGATGTGGCTGTTGTTCTACAAGTTCATGGAGCTGCTTATTGTGCACCAATTTCCCGGTGCAGCCAAGCCAGGAGCTCTTAAAACACCAACGTCCCGTGTGTTGCTGCTTACGGTTCTTTACAAACCTAGATGGCTTGAAATCATTCATAAAACCTTGTTTCTATTCAGACTGAGTGTGTGATTCCTACAACAATGGAAGTAGAAGTTTACCAGACAGATTAGATAGGATGGAGTGCACTTAAATTTAAAAATTCATGTTTGTTTGTGAGGGTTGTCTTTTTTAACTTGTCAATTATCCCGTCCCTGGGGTGTAAGGCACTTGTTTTCTACTAGGATTAGTCATTCCTGTTAGTAAACTTTTAGCCTGTGAGGGGCTGTGGGAAGTCCTGCATTTTGTGTCTGACTTTCAGATGGGATCAGATTTGCTCAGCCTCCAAATCGAGATGCTTTTTATAACTTCTTGTCCAGCAGCTTCACAGCAGGACGTTAAAGCCAAGCTGCTTTCCTTTTGTGTTCACAAATGATTTCCTTGAGCTGACTAACCAGTATTAAATGTAAAGTATGCCTTCTGACTGCCTGGGACTGGGGATTAACGGGGGTTATTCGAGACGGTAAAGATTGGAGTTTTCTGAGAACATTTTGAGAACAAGACAGTCTTGCACTGCTTGTTAACTTCTTCTCTTAAGCACTTGAGGTGACATTTATATCCAAAAGGGCACCACCGATTAATTTAAGTGTATATTTTTGTATATACCATATCACTCTCACTTGAAACAGTAGGTTTTTAGTTTTGTTCTGCCTGATAAATGGTTAGGGAGTTTTGTTCCTGCTGTTGAAAAGAATTACCTGCTTCTGATGGATGCTGAAGTCTGCTGGTGGTTTGTCAAGCGCTGAATGATTGAATCTCCGTGATCTGAGTTGCTCGTTTCCCAACACACCAGTGGAGGGATACAGCTGGTGTCCAGAGCAGGAATAAACCCGGGTTCTCTTTACACTTAATACCTTTGTCAGTAGGTACAGAGAAAGTTGAATTCATGTTACTGTGTCACTGTCACTTTTGAGGTGCAGCAGGTTTTGTCTTGTTTCAGGTGCTCGATGTGTTGAGCAAGTGCAAGCTGTAATTGCTGCAGAAGTTGGGGGTTTTTCTTGTATTGCTTATTCCAGAGGAATAATCGTGTCCTGCCTGTAGCTATTTGCACCCTTAAAAAAAAAAAAAGCCCACAAAAACCTGGCAGTGCAGCTTGGCAAAACTGTTTGTATCCACAGAGGTCTTGCCTTTGGCACACGAGGTGTTGAAACAAGCTGTCTTCTGTACTAATTATTCTCAGAGATAACGATGACATCTGGCAATTGGACTAAGAGAAATATTTGTGAGGCAAAGCCTGGTCTACCACATCTTATTTCACTTTCCTAAAATTTTCTGTTACCTGCAGAGACAGACTTGAAGGTTTTAATGTAAATTTCTGGCCATTTGGTGCTAATGATTGTACATCTTCTCTGGCACCATTAATGTCCTGGAAATAATTGATGGTTCCTCCTTAGCCTCCCTGCCTGGAATGGCATTAGTGTAGCAGAAGGCTCTCTGCCATCAGCTGCAGTGGGGGAGATGGTCAGCATTTCATGCAGTGTGGTGGGAGCAAAGGAGAAGTATAGACTAGAAAAGCAAAAGAATTGGGAATGGGAATTAGAAATCTGGGAGGCGACCCTTCTAGCAGACCATTTTCAAGCCACGGTCAATGTCGTGCTTGGACTGTTCAGAAACAGGATAACCTTTTGGAAATGCCAGACACTTAGCTCAATTCTGTGTAGGAGAAAAAAAATAAGTAACTCTGCTTTCTCTCTCTGGATTACTGTCTTTTTGGTAATGAAAAATGCTCAGAGGAACCGCTAGTAACAGCATATTAGTTACAGCAGGAGAACTTCAGTGCTGCGGGGTCGTGTTGGCTACTTCTTTGAAGTAGATTGTCTGTGGGGGAGGCTTCTGCTGAGAGATTGGGTCAGAACAGAGCAAAGGGAAAAGTGGGGCTCTTGGAAAAGCATCAGAGTGCCTTCTGGGACTTTAAGTTTGATATAAATTGGGTTCAATTTGTGTGCAATTGCCAGGTGATTATGGAATTGCGTTAACCGGCTCAACTAAGCAACAGGGATACATTATTCCCCAGTAATCAATACTCTGGATGATTAAGCAGAATTGAGTGGTCTTTAAGTTGATCCATCAATCTTCCCTGAAGCATTTGGAAAAATGCTCAGTCTTGGAGGTGATTATTGATGAATTCTCTTCATCAGCAAGATCCAGGAATGAGACGTGGTGGTGTTGAGAAAAGAAAATGGGTAAATCTGCATTTACAGTAATGACAAACCAAAAGAAATTGGCCTTGGCTGTTTAAACAGCAGAATGTAATAATCTGCATCTAAACCCTGATTTTGAAAATAGTGTCTCAAGATGACTTGTAGTTTGTGCAGCAACAGAGAAAAGTGTCTTCCAGAGCTCCAGTTTTCTTCAGGCACCCCCCACCCCTTGGTAAATAACTTTTTCCAATAAGCCTGGAAATAAGAGACTTAAGCAGAAAATGTAATGGTAGAAAGAATAATAATAATAAAAAAAGAAGTGCTGTCTTATTGGGTCATTTATCATTGTAACAGGAGCACGGGCTGTTGTGGAGGGGAGGAGGGAAGACTCCTCGTGCTGCTCTCTGCTCGTCGCACCGAAGCTTTTCTTTTATGCCATTGTACTGGTTCACCTTCATGATGTGCTTTCATTTCAGAAAGGGGGCAACAGAAAGGGTGGTTTTCATCTTGTATTTCGGTGAAAATGATAGATGACCTCTCTTTATATACAGAGAAGAGCTTTGACTTGCTGTTCCACAGGAAGAAGTTTTTAGGTTGAGAAGGTTTGACTGGACTTTATAAGTTGGATAAGAACGTGGTTACACACCAGAGAATACAAGGAGGACGTGGTTTTGAGGGGAAACTGACTTCATGTCTCTTTTAATCTTTTTTTATTTATTTATTTATTTTAAATGAAGCTGTATCTCTAGCTAATTGTAGCAGATCTGGGAGAAAAGCCATAGAGGAAACATTTGGTCTTTGCATTATGATGGATTATTAGCTTCCTAACTCATTTTAGACAGTACGGAACATTTATTTGCTCTATAAATTGCGGAAAACGTCTGCTCTGGTTTTTAAAGCTGTAGCAAAACCTACAGCATCATGAAAAGGAGTCATTAAAATCATGTGAAACCTTACTTCTGAACAAGTCCATTGACAGCTAAATTTCCAGTTGTTTTGTCTGCCGTTGACTTGAAAGAGGTTGGTGGTCCCTGGTTCTTGGAATTGCCTTTGGAATTGCCCTGCAGTAGTTGAGCACTCGCTGTGTGTAGATGGTCACCTTCTACACACGTTATTCTGCCTTTCGACTGCTTTAAGTGAGGACAGCTGTACCCATAGGAGTGATTGTTTCACAACAGAATAAAAATAATCTTAACTGTGTGGTGGCCTGAGAAATTAAGAAGCACAGAAGTACCAGAATTCTTTGATTTGAGGAAATCATGCCAGTTCATTTGCCACTTTCTCACTCCTGAGCCTACTGTGAACTGGTTTGTGGTGGTTAGTGACTGGGAGAGTCTTGGCCTTTTAATACACAAGGTTTATAGTTCCCACTCTTGTTGAGTTAAATCCTGCCTTCTTTGTGATTTATGGTGACAGTCATAGCAAACAGCAGGTCAGTCTCATTTTCCTGCAAAAGTTACCCAAAGTCCCCTGTGGATCTTTGGAGTGACAGGATGAATATTGGATGCTTGGAATGTACTTGAAGAGTGAAGATGGAAGGGACGCCTGTGAGGCTTCAGCTCTGTCTTCAGGCAGGATTTGAGTGATGGATTGTGAGTGTGAAGCTCCTCCTGACCCGCATGATGGGATGATCCCAGCTCTGGTTGGACACTTTTACCTAAAATAAGTAAAGAGCAAGGCTGTGCCTTGCAGCCTCGTGTATCTCCTCCTGGTTTGGAAAGCAGACATCCCTTCTGGTCACGTTTGTATGTAATCTACAGATCACACAGGCTTCATCTTCCTTCTCAGCACAGCCTGGAGCAGCCCAGTACAGAGCCCTTGCTGACACTGGCAGGAAAGCCAAGAACCAGATGGCTTAAGAAGTTTGAACTAATGTCAATATTTTCTTGCCAAAAATACAAATTCAGCTTGTCCTATGCCAGTGTCTCTGATTTATTTGGGCTTTACCTGATCAGCATTTTTTCTTCCTGGAATAGTAAATACCCAAAATAAATCCTGATATATCTTATTTGAGTAAGTTTGACATAGTCTTTTCCCTAGAATTAGGACTATTTACAGCTGGCTTATTTTCATAGTTATCACTTTATTTTAGGGATCTATGTTGAAATTATTTATGGACAGTTGTCAGTGCAAAGTGTGTGTGATTTATGTGCGTTCCTTTTTGTTGTCCTACCAACCATTTTTTCACCTATTAATATCAAAACCAATCAGCTGTTGACATACATCAGTCTGTCAGTGCTTCCTACAGGATCTTACTCTCTTCAATTAATAAGTTTTCTCTTCCTAAAATGCTTAGTTACTGCTTTTTGGAAGATTAAATCAAACTGTTATATCATTGCCCAAGGACTGTTCGGCTCTATCACTTAAAATATTGAACACGGTGAAAATACACAGCGAGTAGTGTCTGCTGTTGGGGTTTCTGGTTTGGGTTTGTGTGCTATGGTTACATGGTTGAATGAATATTTGGTTAACTTTGCAAATTCTTTTCCTTCTCCAGGGGAGTATGAGGGGTTGAACCCATTTGCGGTCTTCAATTTGAAATGTGTATTTGCTTTGGACTATTACTATTTACCTACTAAGTATGAGTTGGGTTTTTTTGTTGGTTTCTTAATTTTTAAAGGTACATTTGACCATGATTTATGTTATATTAATTGGAATTCATCTTAGCAGTATGGCAGTACAACTAGAAAAACAGCTTTGTACAGCTTTGTACTTTGTAGGAGGTGGGATGTGAGCAGTTGAATTATCTGAGTGCGTTACAGACCACGCTCCTTTTATAGACCATTTCTTCCTGTTAATTTACCCAGTGGACCCCTTTGGTGCAGCTTTAGGGTATCACAGATGTGCTTTTATGAAGTTCCATAAGTTTGATGATTCCACGTTTAACCTCTTGATTCATTCACACAGGATGGTCCTTACGCCTCGTGCCGTTACATCTCTCTTGGCATTTTAGGGTGAGATTTTTCCTGCACTGAAGCCCCAAAGAGCTCAGGGTTTTCATTACGGGAACAAAAAGCTGTAACCACTCATCTGTGCTTGTGAACATCAGTAGGGGCAGTTCTCTTTGGCTTTTGTGATGATTTTCCCCAAGTCTTGATGTCCAGTTGCCACCAATTCTGTATGGAACTTTAGGAAATAAAAGCATCTTTAACCATAATGTTCTTTCTGCACATTTAAAGACTTTTAAACCAAGAACTGATGGAACAAATGAGGGTTGTGTGTGAATGACTGAAAGGCCATATTTGATTTACATAAGTACGTAACCATGTTTATAAAAAGTTTTGGTTGATTATTCACCTCTGATGTGGTTTTAATTCTAAGAATTAATCATATTTTGAAAACGTGGGGGAAAAAAAATTAAGGTGAGCTGGGGGGGGCCTCTCTTTAGAAAGTTGTGTTTAATTTAACTAACATTAGTTGAAATTTTTTCAATTGATAAGCTCACATGAGTCTTCAAGAACTTTCCAAAGCTACAATTAAGTGTATAGCAGATGGTCTCTATTCAGGAGCAATTAAAACTAAATTTACTGACTCCTGAACTGTGGATGACTTAACACGTACTCTTCATCCAACATGCACATCATGTACTTCAAGAGAAAAGACATTTAGGTGAGAATCCAACAGTATGCTCCCCAGCTCAGCTTTAAGTAACAAATGAAAGTCCTAATTTGTTGAGAAAAGTCACATTTATTCGTATGTGCCACCTCTCCTTGTTTACAACTTCTCAGCTTTATCCGTTTTGCTTCTGCTCCAGGAGGAGAAACGTAATTCCACAGGGTTTGTCAGCGTAATTCCACAGGGTTTGGCTTCCAACTCTGCAGTGCACGGAGGGAAACCAAAATTCCTGTGGGAGGTTATGAAGCGTGTGTATAGGTATACATAAAGCTGTATATATATGTACAGTTATATAAAACACTATTATTATTTAACAAGGGTAGGATATTCATAGAATGGTCAGAGTTGGAAGGGACCTTCAAGATCATCAAGTTCCAACCCCCCTGCCCTGGGCAGGGACACCTCTCCCTNAGAATCACCTTCCTGGCCCTGCTGCTCACACTTCTTTTGCTGCAGCCCAGGATACGGTTGGCTTTCTGGGCTGCCAGCGCGCACTGCCGGCTCATGTTACTTCTGAGAGTCTATTATTTGAAGAATCGAGGTGTTGGGGGGTTGGCAGATGGCATGATGGTTACTGTGGTTATTTTTTTATATAATGTGCTTGAACCTTCGGATAACTGGGAAATAAAGTTGAAATTGTCTTTCTTAGGTTGGAACAAGATATTAAAAAGTTAAAGGCGGACCTGCAAGCCAGCAGGCAGGTCGAGCAGGAGCTCCGCAGTCAGATCAGTTCTCTGACCAACACAGAGCGGGGAATTCGGTCTGAAATCGGGCAGCTCCGGCAAGAAAACGAACTGCTGCAGAACAAGTAGGTGTTTCTACACAGCTGGGTAAAGTAGTTGCTTATGTCTGTAGCCTGGTAAAGGGGAAATACTCTAAGGCTCTACGAAATTTGAGGCGCTTGTCTGCAAATCCAGCAAAGACTCATTTTGGGACTATTCACAGCAATTTATTCTTAGTAAGTGAAATCCTCCGTTAAATTCCATACCTGTTCCCTTCCAGATTACACAACGCTGTGCAAATGAAACAAAAAGACAAACAAATGATCAGCCAGTTGGAGAAGAAACTAAAGGCAGAGCAGGAGGCACGAGCCTTTGTAGAAAAACAATTAATGGAAGAAAAGAAAAGAAAGAAGTTGGAAGAAGCAACTGCTGCACGTGCTGTCGCATTTGCTGCTGCTACGAGGTACTTTGTTCAGCTCCCAAAAATGACTGAAACGTTGCTGTCGCTACTGAAGTGCGGTTTTGGGGGCATTTGGAGATGACTAGTCTGTACATGAAGGAGTAACACTTTGTGTTAAGAGGTTTCTCTGTGTTAAGGCAGTGGGAGGACTGGGAGATCGACCTCCTTCCACGAAGCAGAGCCCCAGTACCCACATACATTTCATTTAGAGGGTGTAAAGGATTAATATGCTCTAAATTATCTGCTGAATCTTAATTGTGCCAACAGAGATGTTGTACCCTGTATGGGTCAGTCTGCTTTAAGAGGTGGAACTTCCCCTTTCACATGGGGACTACAGATCAAGGATTCATGGAAAGATGTTGGCCAAAATACCGCCTTGATTGTTTTCTGAGCCAGTGCCTCCCAGAGCTCAGCACACTGGTGTTTCTGTAGTAACACAGGTGTATCGAGGGGAGGTTTTTCAAGATGAAAGCACAGCACAAGGGTGTGTGGCTTTAATCTGCAGAGCTCCAAATGTCTAAAAAAAATTATTTCTGCTTTTCTGTTCTCCATATTTCATAAGTATTCCGAATTTCCTCATACTTGAGGAATAACTTTTCACAGCTCTTTGCGTTGTTGCCATAAGGGAAATTATCTTGCTGAAAAGAACAAAGTTAGCTTCCTCTTCTTATCCTTCAGTATTTATATTAATTTTCATATTATCAACCTTTCAGGAATGACAACCTCATTCTTATTTCATCTTCTTCTCTTTTCATGTGTTTTTTTTTTTTTCTGAAGAGGAGAATGTACCGAAACTTTACGAAATCGTATCCGAGAGCTGGAGACAGAGTGCAAGAAGCTAACAATTGACATAAAGCTGAAAGAAGATCAGATACGAGAACTAGAAATGAAAGTTCAGGTAATGAGAAAGCACCAGGGACTTAGATCAGCAGCACAATGGGTGCTCTCAGTCCTGGGGAATTGGTGGATCTGCATAAGAGGCAATCAACACCTTCCCGAATTACGCTCTTCAGATGTCTGTCTTGCATGTCTTGTGTCAGACTTTGTAAGAACGTGGGTATGAGAAAGGTTAATGGTCTCAGCTCCAAACCATTCAGTTATTTCAATTATTACAATTTTTTTCTCTGAACCAACGGTCTGGGTAGACTGAGAATATAATCCCTTCAACACCATTTGTTGTCTAATGCGAGGAGTTTTATTGCTGGTCTGGGCCATTATCAATTTTACTGCTCACAAGTAAGATTGCTTACTCGATGCAGTCTCAATCACTGGCCAGACATTTATCTTTTTTTTTTTTCTGGTGAAAGTGCTTGAATATTGAAAGTACATTGTGGGGAGACTCGTAGCAGACAGTGTCTGGCATGTTAGAGCTTAAGAGCTCAAATGTGTGAGTTGAAGTTGACCTTATTCCTTTAAAGTGTCTGTTCCTAAAGATGTACTCGGACTGTCAACTGACAATTTGCATGAATATTTATTTTTAATGCCTTGTGGTTTTTTAGACACTCTTCAAAATCCACCTGGTGTTATTTTGAGTTTATTTCCAGCTAACGTATGCAGCCTTGTTCCTGGGTTTGCCAAACCCTTGAAAACAAGGAAGAATTATCTATGGAGATATTTATCTATGGAGAATACAAGCATGGCTTTTGAATAACAAAACCCAGCTGTAATTGAGCTCTTTCATTTTATTAGCAGCTTCAAACTTTTCAAAAAGCTTTTTGTTACAGGTATTAATATTTCCCCTGTAGTAGTATTGTTTCTTTGTTTAAAAGTATAGACCTTCTTTTTGTGTGTGTATAGTATTTCTTCTTTTCTCAGTCAAAACGTTAGTACATACTTCCCAGCCACAAGGTGCAGAAAACTTGCTCCCTCCTTTTCTCTCTTGTAAATTTCTGGGTTTGCAGCACAGTTTGGTTCAATGTGGGAAATGTTCTTAGATAAAGAAATCCCTCTCATCCACCAATGGAAATAGCTTAAAATGTTGTGTTTATTTAGTCTCCCTTTAAACTATCGAGCAGGAGATTCATTCCCATTCTGCCCATCCTGCTTTGTGGGAAGCGTTCTGCTGTTCCAGCTGCTGTGCTGGGACTGGGAAGTGCTGGGGAGGGCAGTTTTTTGGGTGGAGGGTCTCGATACGGATGATAGAGGGTTGAGAAGCAGAGTTAATGGTACTTGCTCACTGCACTGTAATTAAACATTGTACAATATGGCTTTAATCACTTGTATGATGGCCCTGTATAATTACTAGAGGTAATATTACAGTGTCCTTAATTAACCATCATTTTAATTTGACGGTATTAATACCCAGCCCAGTGGTGTGCTGTGGGGAAGGGAAAGACTTCTCCGTCTATCTCGTGTGTGAAGTCGATGAGAATAACATTTGTCCTAATTACTCCTCCAGGAATTGCGGAAGTACAAGGAAAACGAGAAGGATACGGAGGTGTTAATGTCAGCACTTTCAGCCATGCAGGATAAAACACAGCACTTAGAGAACAGCCTGAGTGCAGAGACCAGGATCAAGCTGGATCTGTTCTCTGCGTTAGGAGATGCAAAACGGCAGCTCGAGATTGCCCAAGGTAACGTGGGATGGTTTAATTCACCATGTAGTGAGCTGGAACTGGGAATATGGGACAGAAAGAATATCCTACCTTTTTGTTTAAGGTTGGGCCACAGCCTCCACTCAGCATTTCCACAACTTTTTGTCTTTTACAACTTTGTGAACCTGAGTCTAAGCAACCCAGCTCATCAGCTGACTTAATTTCCTCCACCTTTTGAGCAGAAGGCAATAAACATCACGATGGGGGTTAAATTCCCTATTATTCCCTCCATTTTTATAAACCATTACCTTAAAGCTGGGAGAACTTCTTTTAAAGGGCTAGAAGGTAAAATAATAGTTGCTATCTAGTAACCCCCTGTCCTGGAATCCTAATAATCCTTCGTTACTCCTGAAGTAAATGCAACCTAAATGTGGGGGGAGAAAATAACCCAACCTGTTTGCAGCTTCCCACTGGTGTTGAGCAGGTGTTGGAGCCACCAGAGGGAGCACGAAGCCAGTATAAAACCTCACCCAGACTGTCCTTTGTTTCAGCTGGGCAAACCATGGAGCAAAATTCAATAATTTTTTGGTTTAGAACCTGTTTAATTTCTTTGCAGAAGTTTGCTGGGTTAAGGGAAAATTTGATTCGAGTGAGGTTTTTCTTTGTTTCATTTTACTGCTGCTTCTCATCAGGCAGTTTCAGAAATCACTGTCATGATGTTGTGAGTGTGCACAGAGGGGGTTAGAAACAAACAAAGACCATGTTTAATAAGGAAACTCCTGTAAAATGCAAGTGGAAAAGTGCAGAAAAAAGTTGAGGCATAGAAATAATCTTTTGATACAATGCAGTTGGGAATCCAAACAGTGTGAAGTGGAATTCTGGAATTCTGGTGCTCCGTTTGGTTGTGTTACATGGTCATAGAGGTGATTAAAGACAGTTCCCCACCACAGATGGGGAGTTCATATGGATGTTGTGACTGATGTCATGCCAGAGGTGGAGGGTGAGAACGTGCCGCTGGTTCTAAGCGATGTCATTTGCTGTTTGCAGGGCAAATCATTCAAAAAGATCAGGAAATCAAGGACCTAAAACAGAAGATTGCAGAAGTTATGGCAGTAATGCCCAGCATAACGTACACTGCAGCCACCAGCACTCTGAGTCCTGTTTCCCCACATTATTCTTCCAAATTTGTGGAGACCAGCCCTTCTGGACTTGACCCCAATGCCTCTGTTTATCAGCCCCTGAAGAAATGAATGCCAATTTTCCTTCTTTTTTTTTTTTTTTTTTTCTTTTTTTTTTTTCCCAGTAATTTTGTCACGCTGAAGGCATCACACAGGAGTGTCTCTTGCAGTCAAGATGAAATTGTATCGTGTGAGACTGTATTTGTTGTCATTTAAAACAGGATCAAAAGAACATCTGGATTGACTAGAACTGCCCATCGGTTTTTCTTGTAAATTTTTAGAAAACCTCACAGAACTTTGCAATTTATTTTCCTTGGCCAATGCATTAAAAACAATTCTTGGTTTTCAAGTAGCCAATTTTGCCTTTTTATGTACTCTTGCATGGTTTCCTCTTGAAAAATACAGGGCTTTGCTTGATTTTGAACCCTTTCTTTCCTTTTTTTTTTTTCTTTTAATGATCATTGAATTTGCAGATTCATTGAGAAATAGTGAGGGAAAAAACCAAACCTTTAGTTTTTACAGCGAAAGGGTTAAATAATCCAACAAAGCTTTGATTTCTAGATGTATTAAATACAAAGATGTGATGTTGCAGAAGATAATTTGATTCCCCCTCAAAGGACCAAACAAATTTCAGGGGCGTTGTTTAAGGGAGAGAATTAAGAGAATAGATGATGTGCCGGTGGTTGTTGTGTGAAATATTTATATTCCCATTGGTGTTTTTAGTCATTGAGAATTGCTCACAGTCTTGTTCACAGTGCCTTGGGAAAAGACATTTCAAGAGGAAACTTGATAGTTTAAACTATTTTTTCCCCCCTTCACTGTCATCTAGCTTATATATCAAGCTCATTACAGAGTCTACTGCAAATTGTACATGGTAATTTGGATGTTCATTATAAAGCAAGGTTACATCTTCTGTTTATTTTGATAGAAACTCAGCAGTGTTCTGTAACTTGCCTTGATTATACTGCATCGTGGAAGGCACAATATTAAGCCAGGAAGCGTTGTTGTGAAGGCGGAACTGTGCAATGTACTGTATACAAGAGACTGTAAAGCTGGCTAATAAAAGCTGCAGTTCTGGGTTTGTTTTTTTTTTATTTTACTCCACTCTGATTTACCCTTTATATCAACCTCGTGTTTGACAATTGAAACCGAGCTGAATAGTTTTCAGCTGCTTGTGCCCAGGAGGGCTTTTAAAGAGTTTTAAAGGAAACTCATCAATTGCACAAAGTTTAAGTTAAAATGTATATTCTGGCGACTTATCATAGAATCATAGAATGGTCAGAGTTGGAAGGGACCTTCAAGATCATCACGTTCCAACCCCCTGCCATGGGCAGGGACACCTCTCCCTAGAGCAGGTTGCTCCAAGCCCCATCCAGCCTGGCCTTAAACACTTCCAGGGATGGGGCAGCAACAACTTCCCTGGGCAACCTGTTCCAGTGCCTCACCACCCTCACAGCAAAGAACTTCTTCCTAAGATCTCATCTAAATCTCCCCTCTTCCAATTTCAAACCATTCCCCCTCGTCCTGTCACTAGACTTCCTGACCAAGAGTCCCTCCCCAGCTCTCCTGGAGCTCCCTTCAGATCCTGGAAGGCTGCTCTCCGGTCTCCCCGGAGCCTTCTTATGAAGCCTTTTTATGAAAGGGTTCAGATTTTTTTTGAGGGTGGGGATTGGCAGGGTGGGATGCAAAATTATCTTGGAAATCAGCAGAATTAGAAAGCCAAGGTTATGATTTTGCAAACATGCAGTGGACTCTGGAAGGACAAAGTTCTTCTTAAGAGGATTCTTTTTAAAAGTTTCATAGTCACTGGGCGTGGATGCCTCATTGACAAGAAAAAAAAACAAGTAGGACACACAAGTCAATAGAAGTATTAAAGTTTCATCATTTTAATCACAGATACTCTTTTGGGAGAAAACTTCTAGCTTTCTTCTAGCCAGGTGTGCATGTTGCTGTCATTTGCATTCTTAAATCATCTTGTGTAATTGTCACCACGAGAGTGTTCCTCAGAAATGTCACAGGGTTTTCATCTTTGTGCAAAACATGAAATATTGTCACTGGCTTTTTGTGTTGAGGTTCCCCCGTTTTGCTGCCTACTCTGGCACAGTTTCCATTCAATACTTGGTCTTGGCTGCATTCTTTTTTTTCTGTGGGGTTTACAAAGAATAAACATTTTCTTGCAGATTAAAAAACAAAAACAACCCAATATTTTTTTATATTTTTTTTTTTTCCTTTTTAACTGACCTGATTTAGCCTGGTATAAAGAACTTGCTTTGTTTAAAGAACACTCTGTCATCCCAGATAAGTCTTCTCTTCTGCAACAGAATTTCACTTCAAGGAAGAATGGATGGTTTTTGTAGTGGATGGATAGATTTTGCAAGTTATCCTGTCTGTGGGCTCCAAAAGAACAGGAAAAAAAGGTAAACTTCTTGAGAATCTCAGAAGCAGATCTGTAAGTTCAGCTTTTGTTCCTTTCCAGCCATTCCCCTTCGGCAAAAACAAAGCCAAGGGAGAGTCTGGAGGTTTAAGCTTTGTCTTGTCCACAAAAAGAACGAACAGCTTGTCCTTGGTTTTCAGTATCTGCTTAATTCATAGAATCCTAGAATGGTTACAGTTGGAAGGGACCTTCAAGATCATCCAGTTCCAACCCCCTGCCCTGGGCAGGGACACCTCCCACCACACCAGGTTGCTCAGAGAGGCCACAATTCCTGATGTTAAAATCTTTTTATCTGGAATCCTGCACTTGTATTCAGGGTAAATGACCTGGTTTGTGTCTCTTTTCCTCTGGTTAATGCCGTAGCTGGGCCTGACGTGGATGGTTTTTCTTTTGACTGCATCTATTCCAACTTCTATCCCAACCTGCAGCAGTTGGACCCTCTGGGTAAAATTTTTCAGGTACCAAGAAATTCCAACTTCAACTATTCCATGATTCTGCTGCAAGCACTGCCAGAACCTCCCAGTTCCCTCAGGACACATAGATTTTTGTTTTATGGTGGTGTTTTTTTTCCCTTCTTCTCAAACCACTGCCGGTCTGACACAGGCATAGATCATTTCCCACCCTAAAAGGAAAAATTCGAAATACATCATAGATAAGTTTGCAATTTTAACAGGTCACGTTGCAGTGCAGCAGGAGTTGCGTTCTCTACCACCCTCCCCGCTTCAAATGGATAAATTCCTTTAGAATCATAGAATGGTCAGAGTTGGAAGGGACCTTCAAGATCATCCAGTTCCAACCCCCCTGCCCTGGGCAGGGACACCTCCCACCACACCAGGTTGCTCCAAGCCCCATCCAGCCTGGCCTTGAACCCCTCCAGGGATGGGGCAGCCACAGCTTCTCTGGGCAACCTGGGCCAGGGTCTCACCACCCTCACAGCAAAGAACTTCTTCCTAAGATCTAATCTCAATCTCCCTTCTTCCAATTTAAAACCGTTACCCCTCGTCCTGTCACTAGACTTCCTGACCAAGAGTCCCTCCCCAGCTCTCCTGGAGCTCCCTTCAGATCCTGGAAGGCTGCTCCAAGGTCTCCCCGGAGCCTTCTCTTCTCCAGGCTGAACAGCCCCAGCTCTCTCAGCCTGTCCTCACAGCAGAGCTGCTCCAGCCCTCTGAGCATCTTGGTGGCCCTGCGCTGGACCTGTTCCAACAGTTCCATGTCCCTTAGGACAGGCCGAAGTATGTCCTTTAGGAAAGGTGAAAGTATTTGCAGGCACTGATCTGCTCTGAGGGGTAAGTGGAGATAGTGGAAGGAAATCATTTAAGCACTCAAAATCTTATACCGGCCTCTGGATCTTTAAATATTTAAATGTCTGAAATGGAAAATATCTTAATGACTCATCAGAAATTGTACTTGCAAGATTAATATATGGGGAATTTCAGAAGGTAAGACTGCAGAAGGGTCACCCAGCATATTTTGTTTTTTCTACAGTCAATTTTGAAATATTACTGCGGAATAAATACTCCGGAGAGAGCTGCCAAAGGAACACTGAAGTGTCCAGAACTTTTTCCAGCCAGCATAAGTCTGGAGGAAAAAAGAAAAAGGTAATGGAAAGACAGGGCTTATATATAATGGGTTTGAGCACCTCAGGGTTTATCCTCGCTGAAATTTTAAGTGGAGCGGAAGGCAGTAGGTAATTTTATTTTTAATATTTAACAAAAAGCTCCTTTATTCATAGATTCTATTCTATAACCATCCTAAGATGAACTAGCTCCCCTCTCTTAGCCTATTTCATGGTGATGGGGAAGGGAGGGCTTCAATGCATGGGCTGAATTCAGTCTGCCTTCATCAAAATAACTTCCAGAAGGTTAAAAATTGCAGCTTTGACTGAAATGTCCTCCATGAGCAGCAGGAAACAGAGGGATAGTGACGGGAGAGCAGGAAAGCAGGGGAGCCTCCACCTACCTCAAAAGTGTTTGAGTGGAACAAACCTGGGGATCAGTTTACCTTTCTCTTCCTTAATTGTTAAATCAGATTTGGAGACTGAATTGCCTGAAGCACACTGGGATTGCACGTGAGAGTCACTGGCTCTGAGATGGTTCTTGGCCCAAAAGAACCCTTCCTTTTGGCATTTCCTAACCCTGCCAGTGTTGTGGCCAGGAGCTGCACGCTCCAAATATGCTGCTGTTGACGATAGTCCTGTGCAGCGGATGGGTTACTTTTTTTTAGCACTTTGAAAACAAAAATCAGACTCACTCCCATAGTATTTGATAGAAAAACAAGTTTAACCCTTTTCCTTTACCAGTAGCACCTGCTCTTGAGAATAAGACTGTTCTGAGCTCAGCATCTGAGAGGAGAAAGAGCCCAACCAAAGGACACGGTCTGCATTTCACCTCCTCCTCCAAGCAGGTCTGTATCCTACGGCACTAAGCACCACTCTAGTGCAGCCCCTTGATCATCTGCAGCAGTAAATTGTTGGGATTTTTGGTTTCTGGGTTGTTTTGGGTTGTTTTTTTCCTAAATTTACACGCCTTAGTCACAAGCTCACTGGTTATTAAACTACTCACAGCGGGGTGGGTGTGTGGTTTGGTTGGGGGGTGTTTCCTTACAAGGAAAGGAAGAGTCTGGCAGTATTTAGAAAGTCAAGGTCAGAAATAGACCTTCAAGCAAGTTAACACACACTGATAGATTATAAGAATGAAATCTGCGATGCCACAGTATCTTAATTGAATCAGCTTCTACCATTCTCTAAAATAATACACAGCCCTTTGACTAAAGGATTCCTAATAAAGGGGAACAGGCAGAAAAAAAAAGGAAAAGGGCAAGAATCTGCTTCAATCAAGTTCAAAGGGAAGTGGCTCCTAATCCCTCCTGAGTGGTAATTAATGCTGTTGCAGAGCACGTTGTCAGGTTCTGAAAATACTGGGGTTTACTGCTGCCAATGAAAACCTTTACGCTGTGTGTCTTCCATAATTAAGGAGAAATTATTCCCCATCAAAATTTAGCTGGTATGGACAATAATGGCTGCACTACAATAAAATAATAGGAGCAGGGAGTGAAAGCAGAGCCCGCTCGCTTTACGGTCCTGGAAGAGCTCCAGGAGCAGGACAGGTTTTTGTGGGGAAATGCAGCTTTCCTCGTTCTGCCCTAAAGTTTCCCCATTTCCTTTTCCTGACAAGCCCAGCTGGGATGCAGGACCCTGATCATAAACCCGGTGTCAGCTTCAGGTGAATCTTCTTATCTGTTGCTTTCAAGCTGCTCCATTCAAAGGCTGATCGAAACATTCCTTATGCAAAATGCATGACAAGCATTTTAAAGACAATTTAAGACGGTGCTAAAACCAAGGGTTTCTTCTAAGATTGAAATAACCGGCATTTTACAATCTTTATCTCCATAATTGCTCACTTAATCTAATCTGTTTCCTCGTGCCTTTGCCACTATATCCTAATTTTCATTAACCTTGACTAAACAATTTGGTCTCTTGATGATCATTTTTAGGCAGTCTCTGGTTTTTTGTAACCTCTTCAGGTGTGTTGTCACTTAAAACCATCTGTTTATCTGTAATTTCTGGAGGTTTTTTTTAAATAGGCTTAGGGTTGTGGGGTTTGGGGTTTTTTTCTTAGACCTCTCTATGAAGTAAGTGCCATAGAGAGCGATTGCAAGCAATTTTTATCTTGAGAATATTTAGTCTTCATCTGCTTTTAGTCCCATGTATCAAAAAGCAAAGGGAAGTGATTATACAGGGGGCATCCCTACACATTTGTGTCTGCAGAGCCCCTGGGGCTCTGGGGAGGACTCTCCATCTGTAAATAAGCCTGATCATACACATCCTTAAAGACCTACATTTAAAAATATTGAACTGTTTTAGTGGATGGGAAAAAAAAAAGAAAATAAATAGGAGTGAATTAGTCTTTTGTTGGCAATTAATTTTGTTTGTCCTATGAGGACTGGCTGAGAGAGCTGGGGATGTTCAACCTGGAGAAGAGAAGGCTCCGGGGAGATCTTGGAGACCCCTTCCAGGATCTGAAGGAGCTCCAGGAGAGCTGGAGAGGGACTCTTGGTCAGGGAGTCTAGTGACAGGACGAGGGGGAATGGTTTTAAATTGGAAGAGGGGAGATTGAGATGAGATTTTAGGAAGAAAATCTTTGGTGTGAGGGTGGTGAGGCACTGGAAGAGGTTGCCCAGAGAAGCTGTGGCTGCCCCATCCCTGGAGGGGTTTAAGGCCAGGCTGGATGGGGCTTGGAGCAACCTGGTGTGGTGGGAGGTGTCCCTGCCCAGGGCAGGGGAGGTGGCACTGGATGGGCTTTAAGGTCCCTTCCAACTCTAACCATTCTGGCATAATCAATATTAGCTTGAAGCAAAAGAAAAAAATCCAGCAGCCCTTAATGCCAAGTAAATTTGGATTTGAAACTAAATATTTAGTCGTTGATGGCGCAGCTTTCAGTTATAAGGAAAATATTTGAGATCTGGAGAGAACACGTCTTAGGAGTTTGCTGAAAGTGGGAACTTGCTGAAAGGCAAAGTACTTCGTGTCCTCTCCAAAGTAGCCACGAGAGGGCCCAGGGTGTCTGGAGTGAGCCTGGCCCTGCTCCCAGAGCGAGTCAACAGCACTCCCTCACCAAAATACTGGGAAAAATTCCATTTCTTTTTAAACAGGCATCTGAATGTTATTTCATAGGCTTTCTGTTATGTGAAAGAATAGGAAATTCATCTTGGGAAGGCCAGAGATCTCAAAAACATGGATATGGGTGATAAAAAAAGCATAATCAATATGCAAACATTCTTTCCATGTGAGACTGTACAGTGATTCGAGGAAAGGGAATAAAGAAGGCTTTGCTGTATTCTCCACATCCAGAAGCCTTTCTGTTGTGGAAACCAAAGCAGTACAGACCCTTGGCTGAAGATTGATGCAAATAAGGGCAACTTTCCACTTTGGATAGACCCACAGGACTCACCTATAGTCCCTTTGCCCACCTTCTGTGGGTGGTGCTGGTACTTACCTGCTGACCCGCCTTTGCTGGGTCTCTGCCCGCTTCAGCTGTGCTCTGCCAGCAGCTCTTTTCCCTCGGGAACACTAATATTACAATTTAAATACCTTTCAAAGATCCGTGGCTATTCATGACAGCCGATAAGCCGTTGTGTCTTCGCTGTCCAAAAGTGTAGAACTGTCACCTTCCGTAAAAGCAAGGTATTATTTAGAAATGCAGGCAAAAGACATTTAGCCCTGGGTCAAAGTCTAGTTTATCATCCAATATCTGCCTTCTTAGGGCTAAAAAGAAGTTGCTGAACCTCTCCTCTGTTTTCAAAGGGGTATGATATGTATCTTGACTCGTGCAGAGGAGCTGGTTTAGATTTCTGTTGAGTAATTCTTCTCGTTCAAGCTCAATTATAGTAAACACTCCCAGCACCAAAAGTCACTGCATTAAAAACACTCTCTGTTTGCAAATACCCTTTTTTTAACCTTAGACAAACGCTTTACACCAAATTTTAACATGGGACAGGGAAAAAGCATGCCAGTGCTGTACCGTGCCCTATTAACCACCCTGTTGTTGTGCAGTTGACCTTCATTAGCTCATTCCTTTGGCCTCCTAATTTAAATGCAGTTCTCTGCTGCCTCCTTTAAACCCTTGTGCTTTGTCTCCACGTCTGCTGCCTCCATCTCCCCACACTGTATGGTGGGACCCCTCTGCCCAGGGGGGTGGAAGGTTATGCTTCTTTGGAAGATGGGGAGGATTATGGAATGAATTTCCTTTCCCTTTCCCCCTTTCATTTGGTTCTTTTTAACTCTTTGTTTGGTTTATTGCTTACAAGTCTGGACTGAACTCAGAGCATTTGTGTTAGAGGTAGAGAGACAACGAAGGGGGGCTTTTTGCCCTGAGGTGCTCGGAGCCTGCGTGGACTTGCAGAAGAAGAGGGAGAAATCAGTCAAACCAGCATCGGGGCAGCATTCCTGCTCTACACCTCGGCTAGCAGGATGCAGGGACGCTGGGCTTGCTCTCCCACTTCAAAGACCTCTTTTAAAGAGGTCGCTTAACCCAGCCTGCTTTTGGGCCCCTCACCACAAAAAAAAAGACATCGAGGGGCTGGAGCAGGTCGAGAGAAGGGCAATAGAGCTGGTGAGGGGTTTGGAGAATAAGTCTCATGAGGAGAGGCTGAGGGACCTGGGAGTGTTCAGCCTTGAGAAGGAAAGGATGAAGGGAGACCTTCTCACTCTCTACAACTCCCTGAAAGGAGGGTGTAGCCAGGGGGGGTCGGTCTCTTCTCCCAAGGAACAGGTGATGGGACAAGAGGAAATGGCCTCAGGTTGCACCAGGGCAGGTTTAGGTTGGATCTCAGGAACAATTTTTACACGGAAAGGGTTCTGACACCTTGGAATGGGCTGCCCAGGGCAGGGGTAGAGGCACCATCCCTGGAGGGATTTAAAAGCTGAGTTGACACAGAACTTAGAGACATGGGTTAGTGATGGGTTTTATCAGAGATAGGTTGATGGTTGAGCTGGATGATCTGAAAGGTCCCTTCCAACCTGGACAATTCTATGATTCTTGAACCTTTCTGCTGGGGCCAGGTTTGCCAAGGAACTTGGTGCAGATCCTGGTGCCCAGATGGAAGCCGAGCTCCTTACAAAACTCATTTCAGCAGGTTCAAGCCCTTGGCAGAGCTGGCAACTTGAATAAGACCCAGCAATTCAGGCTTAAACTGCTGCTCCATCTAAAGATTCATGTCCTCTGCTCCAAGGAGTCAGTATATCAAGTGAGTGCAGAGTATAAAAATGGACCTGCCCTTTCGTAATGGCATTTTTACATACCATTAGCACAACTTTCCAAACCCACTTGCAGCAGAGAGAGACCTTAAGGCTCTTTCCCTCAGTGGACACCTGGCTTACCAGGTGCAAATGATCCCTTTTAATGTTTCACCAGGACACACATTTTTTTTCCAGATGTTCATTTGAATTTGCTGAGTTTTGTTGAGTATTGCTCATCTATGTTTTGCCATCACATTAAATTGCCTATAATGTACAGATTATTTTTCTTCTTTTTAATATCTGAGTGCCAGTGACTCTGCCTTACAGGTGCAGACCGATAAAGCCTGAAACCCATCATTTTGTGGCTCTAAAACAGAAATTGGAAAGCATGTTTCCTACTAGATTTTACCTGGTCTTCGTATGGAAACCTAATGAAAGGCCTGTCTCTCTGCTTCAGCTGAATTTTGGAGTCAGTTTGCTAATTTCAATTACAAGGGGCAGCAAATCAGTAATGCTAAAGATACACAAACACCTACAACCTTTGAGAAAAGAGGTAGTAGAGGAGGGGGAGACCAATAGCTGCTGCAGGGGAAGAGCCCTGGGTAGAGGTCGAGTCTTCTTACACACACAGGAGTGCAGATGCTGAGGGTTAGTGTGTTCCTGCAACTACTTTGTGTTGGAGCCTTTTGAAACCTGAGTTGTGCTCGTTAAACCAAAGCTCAGCTGATGACAAATTAACATCATTCCTTTCTCCCACAGCAGTCTCACCATTCAGGGTTTGCTTTTGAAGCATCAAATCTGCTCCCATCTCCTATAAATACTTTATTTTATGTAGAGGGTCACGGCCAATTTTGAGTTGTGACTTGAACATCATCTTCCTCGTGGTGAATATGGGGGAGATCATTTAACTTCTCTTGAATTGCTCACCTATCTGTAAAACAGGGAGTTTTGTTTCTTGGCTTCTCAGGGGAACTGTTTTAAAGCTTGCTCCATGTTTATTGCTGCTTTAAAAGTTTAGAGAGTTATTAAAATGCTCGGTGTTTCTGAGGGGGATTTCACCAGGCTCAGACATACAGGCAGGCTGCATGTGATAGTTTACAGGTAGGAATTTCTCTGGCAGATATTTTGTAAAATATTTGGCTTCCCCCTGCCTTGTCTTGCCCACAGCAGCGAGACTTCAGTAGCAATAAAAGAAAAACTTAAACGTATGCATATTTTTAACAAGAGTCAGATATCTTCTGGTCCCTCTCTTTTTAATTTGTTCCTGATTTACCATAGCTAACGAAGAAAGGAGGGAAACGTAGTGATGTGAGGGTGAACAGCAGGACCCCCACTTAGGCATTGACAGGGGAGAAGCTGGAGGAACTGAAACCTTGAGTTTTACTCCGTTTTATGGCACGATGTAATGCATTAACAGGCTGATTTTCATGCTGAGTTTCTCAATGGCAGCGATACTTAGAAAGTCAAAATGCTCCTCGAGTATTCAAACACAAAAGCAAGAGTTATTCACTGCGGAGGGAGCCCGCTCAATTATCCCACACGGACCCAACCTCTCCAAAAGGGACCATTATCTACCGGTTCAAGCAGAGCTCTGCAAAGCCCTGAGCAAAATCAGGTCATACTTCCAGCCCTGTCGCTGTGACTTGTTGTAAAAAGGTTTGGTTTTTTAACTGAAAAATGATGAGGCAGCTTCTTGCTCCAAAGAAACTGGTTTGGAGAGATAATGGGAAGATAGAGGAGGGAGTAGGATTCAACAGCAGAATTTTCTCAGCACTTCCTCCTTAATTTTTCCAGCATCATATGTTTAATAGTAGTTACATTAACCACCTCCTATTCATTCCCTTCTGCTCTTTGCTGAGTTTGCTTTGCAATTTCTTTGTATTTCGGTTGCACCAGCCGTGTGCCTGCCCTGCTCTTAAGTAGATGGTGATCCAAGGAAGCAAAACCAGTAGGAGTAAGAAACACCATTGAGTTCTTCCCAGTTTGTGTATCTGATCTGGTTGATTCATAGAATCCTAGAACAGTTAGAGCTGGAAGGGACCTTAAAGATCATTGAGTTCCAACCCCCCTGCCCTGGGCCAGGGACACATTCCACCACACCAGGTTGCTCCAAGCCCCATCCAGCCTGGCCTTGAACCCCTCCAGGGATGGGGCAGCCACAGCTTCTCTGGGCAACCTGATCCACTGCCTCACAACCCTCACACCAAAGAAGTTCTTCCTGAGATCTAACCTAAATCTCCCCTCTTCCAATTTAAAACTCTTCCCCCTTGTCCTATCGCTAGACTTCCTGATCAAGAGTCCCTCTCCAGCTCTCCTGTAGGCTCCCTTCAGATACTGGAGATACTTCTCCAGGAAGCTTTGTGAACCAGCAACTTTATTTGCTCTGCGATAGCGTTTAACAGAGCTATTGGATGCGGATTTGAAACCATCACTGGCAGCTGAGCAACAGCATGCTTTGGGGTCCCTTTTGCTTTTGTTCTGACCTTTAGAATTCCTGGTGCTCTCAGCACAACTCTGAAGTCCCACAAGCTGGAGCAATCACCGAGCTGAGAGATCTCGCTTGACAGGTGGAAGTTATTCCCTCCCAGCTGGGCTTTCCCTGCAGTGCAGCTCCAAAGACATACATCTCCCTCTGCCTGTTGCTTGGCTCTTTAGAGAAGCAGGTCCTATATTCCAAAGGAGCCAATTTGCTAAGCTGGACCTCGTCCCTCATCTCCCTTGCTTTTTTTGCGGCCAATAAGCAGGTGATGGAGATTCAGGGTGTTGAAAGTTTGTGGTCTTTCTTGATTGGATTTTGGATTGCACGGCTGCCAGTAATACTATTTCTCAAAGTCCCGGCTTTGAAAATTACTTAGCCTTATGTTTGGCAGTTGAGTTAATAAGCTGCATAATTACAGTTCTAGGAGCAGGTCCAGTACCTTTTAGAAAGTGCAGTGGAATCTAAATACCTTCTTCCTTCTCTGCCTTGAAACGGTATTCATTTCTTTCTCCTCTCAGTGGCAACAGAGTTCATTTTGGAGAGACCTGTTGCTTGAAGTGGAGTCAGTGGATTAATAAAAGCGTTAATTATTAAAGCCTGCAAATGTTCCCTAATGATTGTTTGCTGCAAAGTTAATGTTTGATCGGAGAAGGTCATCTGCAAAGCCTGAGTAGAAAACCTGTCTCCGTAATAGCAGGTGAAAGCACAATTACCTTCTCTTGATGATACGCGCTGGTGCTCCCTGCTACACTCCGCCTGGTCCTCCTAAACAATGAGCTTGGAGGAAGAGTTTTTTTTGCCACAGGACAGCTGCAACCCAAAAGGTCACCCTTTTTAATTAAGTGGGAGCAATTACAGCTGTGACTGTGCTTCCTAGAATGAGGCACCACCTGAAAATGAACCTCAGACTGGGGTGGTTTTGGAGTGTTTTGCAGCCCGAAGGGGCTGGGGTGCACAGTTTCCT
This sequence comes from Thinocorus orbignyianus, assembly GCA_013400375.1. Taxonomy (NCBI): domain Eukaryota; kingdom Metazoa; phylum Chordata; class Aves; order Ciconiiformes; family Thinocoridae; genus Thinocorus; species Thinocorus orbignyianus. Next base: position 516,437 of record VXBW01004872.1, read on the forward strand.
GAGAGCTCAATTAACGTGTGGCAGATAACGTGCAGGAAATGAGCAGATGCTGGGTATATACCCATAATCTCTGCTGAAATGATGTGCAATCACAACTGTCTAGCCACAATCTCTGCTGCAAAAACCCAGCTTGGCAGGTGTCATCCTGAAACCTCTGTGTGCGACTGCCCTTACGCCGTCTCTGGGTGTAATTGAAGTGAACGGCACCAGCGGGGACCTTCCCCAAAAGAGGTGGATGTCCCATTGCCCCCGCTGAGGAATGATCTTCTCTATTAATTCCAGGTCTAAGGCACGCTGCTGAGCTTCTCTGATCCCACCTCAGAGGGGCAAGTTAACTGCAGGCTACCCAGAGCTTGTGACAGTGTTTCAATACTGAATCCTGCGCTTTGACTATTTCCCTCTACTCACAGTTAATTGGAAAGGGCATCAAGAATCTGACTTAACAGTTTGATTTTCCTGAAATGATGGTTGGCAGTACTGAGGGTGGGAAGAGACCTCAGTTTTTCCCAACACTGCCACTCATTTTCTTTGTGGTTTCGGGGCAAAGCATTTAACCTGTCTGTGCTTTGAACTTTTTTATTTTTTCCCATTTAAAATCATAGAATGGTCAGAGTTGGAAGGGACCTTAAAGATTGAGTTCCAACCCCCCTGCCCTGGGCAGGGACACCTCCCACCAGCCCAGGTTGCTCCAAGCCCGATCCAGCCTGGCCTTGAACCCCTCCAGGGATGGGGCAGCCACAGCTTCTCTGGGCAACCTCTTCCAGTGCCTCACCACCCTCACACCAAAGAACTTCTTCCTAAAATCTAATTTCAATCTCCCCTCTTCCCTTTTAAATTGATTCCCCTTTGTCCTGCCACTCCACTCCCTGACCAAGAGTCCCTCTCCAGCTCTCCTGGAGCTCCCTTCAGATCCTGGAAGGCTGCTCCAAGGTCTCCCTGAGCTGAAATAATTCTGACTGTTTGATCTAGGGAAGCTCTTGTGGCTTCATGGACTGTCCATGCAATTGTTGCCACTTTGGAGATGTCTTCATTAAACTCTTCGATGTTCACAGGCAGGCTCCAGGGAACAGCTCCTGTCTCCTGGGATTTTGGCCCCTTCTTTTGCCGCTCCAAATTAAGCCAGTAAAAGGGGATCTGAGCAGAATCCAAGCTGCACGTGCTCCCAGCGTAGTGAAACACAGGAGGGAAATCTCCTGATAGATTCTGACAACAGGAGCCACAGCAGCAAGAAAACAAGGAGCCGCAGCAGCGAGAAAACAAACACACACTGTCTGGGACTCGGGGCGGGGGTTGTATATTCAGCCAATTGAGATTTATCAGCTGCCTTTTCACTGTAATTCACGGGGACATGGGAATGTTTCAGTCAGAGCAGCACTTCCAGGCGGTGAATGACTGTGTGGCTCCAGGAGCCGGGGCAGTTCCTGCTCGTAGCTGTGACTACAGGAGCGTGGGGTGAAGCAGCCTGTCTCCGCTCTGCCAGAGCCTACAATTAAGCCTCTCAAGCCTGTTTAAATGATCCCAAGGCACAGCTCCAGCGAGAGGTCTCTCCCTTCATTTACGCTTGCTCTTGATCACTTAATATCCCCTATTCCAGCGTTTCGCTCAGCAGGAGAAAGGTCAACAAGGGAGAGCAGAGTTCTTGGCTTGCGTGGCTGCAATGCCGGGTTCCTCAGGAATGTCCAGCACTTGTGGATCTCTGCAGCCTCTGGGGAAGGCTGTTGGGATTCCAACCCTGCGGTAGGTCGGCATTTGTAAGCTCTGTGTGGCAGAACATCTTGCTTATGGAAGGATGTGTGTCAGAGAGGGACCCAGACTCTATGTGAGCACATTTCAGAGCCTGTGAAGATGACAATTCCTTCCCAGACTGATGCTGGTGGGGTTCTGAGGTTTTTTTTTTTGTTTGTTTTTTAAGTCTAGTCAGCAGGAAAAAGGGCCAGAAATACGTCTCGGCAGAGAAAAGCCTCCACATCCCGTATCCAATTGAAGCTGCAGGAAGAATGAAGGTTGGCAGAACGTTAATTATCTAGATTGGAGTCCAGCCAGGACCCTGGGGCTCCCCCTCCTCCTTCCATGACAGTGCCATTGGGTATTTCATAGCTATATTGGGTCCAACTACTCAGTTTTACGCGTCCCATGAAAGGCTGGAGTCGCTGGAGCAGGAAACCCCCTTGGCTCATGCTGGAACTTTGTTCTCTTGCAATTGCCGTATTTCTTGGTTCTGTGGTCCCTGCTTTGTGGTGGGGGGTTTTTTTGGGAGGGGGCTGTTCTTGCTGCAGTAACACCTACCAAATCTTTCCTCACCACAGCTTGTGGCACCTGTATGTTCCTTGGTAATCCCTATCTGGGTTCCACCAGATGAGAGCCTACTTTTTTTGCTTGTGGGATCAGGGAGGATGGCAGCCCAGAGGCAGGACACCTACAGGCTCCACTTGCAGCTTTATCTTTATTTCTGCTACGGTGGGCGACCACGTCTTTGATCTGCTTCTCCCCTTGTGCCCTCCCACACTCAGCTGAACGCCCCCTCCCAGAGCCTGCAGCAGGCAGGGAGTGCAGGATACGCAAGTTCTCTGCGCCTAAGTATTATTTTCCTGGTGTAATTCCCCAAATTCCCTCGCTTTTGGACACGTTTGGACACGTCACGCAGCCAGTGGTGAGGTCGCACAGCTTGTGTTTGCCTGTGGGTGAAGAGGAGAGTCCTGGATTCACTGCTGTGACGGTGTAATGAGCCCTGCCTTGTTCTGTCCTGGTGTGATCCAGCTGGGAGAGCTGGGGCTGTTCAGCCTGGAGAAGAGAAGGCTCCAGGGAGACCTTGGAGCAGCCTTCCAGGATCTGAAGGGAGCTCCAGGAGAGCTGGAGAGGGACTCTTGGTCAGGGAGGGGAGTGACAGGACAAGGGGGAATGGTTTTAAATTGGAAGAGGGAAGATTTAGAGTAGATATTGGGAAGAACTTCTTTGGTGTGAGGGTGGTGAGACCCTGGAAGAGGTTGCCCAGAGAAGCTGTGGCTGCCCCATCCCTGGAGGGGTTCAAGGCCAGGCTGGATGGGGCTTGGAGCAACCTGGTGTGGTGGGAGGTGTCCCTGCCCAGGGCAGGGGGGTTGGAACTGGATGATCTTTAAGATCCCTTCCAACTCCGACCATTCTATGATTCTCTGGCTGCCCTGTCATCACTGGGAGGGATGTCATTATGGGAGGGACGTGGGTGTCATTACAGGCTCTGCCCAGCTGCTGTCAGCAAATATTCTCCCTCTCGCCTGGGTGAGCGAAGGGATGGTCACATCTCTCTGTGTGTCACTGCTCTCTCCCCGTGGCCACAACGCACCAAAAAAGTTGGTTCTTCTGATTCTTTGCTGGAAAGAGTTCATGCGACCCAGGGAAGTCCCAGCAGGGGCCGTGCCGTGCACTCCGAGCACGGGCCACGTGAATGGAAGGGGTGTATTAATTATTATGAAACAGCTCTGAGAAACAAATGCAGGTTGCCATGGAAGCACCAGCAGCGACAATGTCACCTCATTTTTTAAGATGCTTTCAGTGTTCCAAACACAATTTCCCTTCTCTTTCAAAACAGACAATGGCAAAACATCCCAGAGGAGGGGTGGCGGGGCTGCATCCACAGGCTCTCCCAAGAACTTGACTCCCTTTTTTAAAGAACTAAGAGATCAACTTTGTTCCTAAGCCATGGGGAGATGGCAGAGGTGGAGAAGCTCACCCAGGAGGAGAAGGAAAGTGGGGAAATGGGCTGTTCCTTCCCCGTCCAGAGATGTAAGGGCTGGGGAACCACAAGGCAATGAGTCTCGTGACCCCTACTCCTTGGGAGGTTTAGGGGGTACCAGGAGAAGAGTGAAACATTAAAGAGTGTGAGAACAGGGAGAGGGGAAGCTGTCTCTGAGGATTCGAATGGAATAAATTGAGATCTTGTAGGAGAGAGGAAACGAGGCAAGCGGTAACGTTGAGAATTGATAATGCTGATTTAATGAATGCAAAAAATTCAAATTATTGGAGAGCAATGAAAAATACAATAGTAAATGCCTGGCAGCCGGGTTCTCCCTGCCCATTCCAGCCACCTACGCGAAGCAGAAAGGTGACCTTTTAACCCGCTTTATTTTAATGAACCTTTTGTTGCCTGACTTGCCTCGGGAACTTGCAGGTTTAGTGCGTGTAGCCAGGACTGGGAAATCTAAAGGAGTAAGCGGCTGGAGCCAAGTCTTGACTTGCCTCTTCTCAGGCAGTCCCATCTGCAGGCTACAAACCCACACTGGGAGGCAACAGTCTTTAACTGGTGGTGTGGGACCATCGCCAGCCAAAGACCCCTGGCCGATGACCGGTGGGGACTGGATAATCTTTAAGGTCCCTTCCAACTCTTACCATTCTAGGATTCTAGGATTCTATGATCTTTTTGGAGACCCCCGTTGCTAACACTGAGTGTTAGCAGTGTTGCAGCCAGGCACATAGTTGGGGGGGCTGGGACTGGGGCTCTGGACAGTCCGTGCTTGCACAGATCCTGGGTTTTTCACCCAAAGCTAGAGAAGGGCTACTCCACCATTCATGATTGGCCTTAAAATCTCTCTTGAATTAAAAAGCAGCACTGCAAGCCACCATGTGTTTGAAAAGTTCATACGTACTCAAGCAGACTTACTGAAAAAGCACAGTTTAACCAAGTGACTGATGATACGACTTCGCTCAGCCTGGGTTTTGTGTCACTCGCTTGGGAGATAAAGGGGTTTTATTCTAGGCCAGGAGGAAAGTCAAAACATAAAACCTTGCAGTGTTTTTCAGTGACCTTGGATGACCACGGGCAGAAAGACGACTGCAATATTCCTTCCAGCTGTTAAATCAAGCCATTGTGGAGTTTGGTTCTTTGCTGAAAGGCAGTGGGATCTCCCTGCACTGACAGCCTGAGCCAGAGCCAAGCCAGTGGGCGGCGGGCGGGCTCGCATGAAAAGTAAGTATTCTGCTTGGGTTCATTTTAATTCCCTCTGTATCTTATGATAACTGTTAAATCATCAGCACTGAAAATAGCGTTTGTGGTTATTAAAAGCATCCGTCAGTCCACTTAAGCCACTGCAGCTGGTGCTAACCCCAATCTGTCTGGTTTGTGCCCCTGCTGTGTTGACTGTGCATCTCTGCAGTGATAACAGGGGTGCTGATTTAAAGGGGAGTGTGGGAGGTGGTCTTGGCTATGCTGGAAAGTGAAGGAAGATGCAGAGGGACTTTGAAATTCTCTACCTAAAGAGGTGGGGAAGTATGGAAAATTGATTTTTCAAAAGTTTGGCTCTGCCAAGCCTCAGCCTTCATCTGAAAGAGAGCTGTGATGCTGCTCGCTGGACTTCAGCTGCCAGCATGTTTCATTTGTCTCAGCGGCTGAGCAGTTCACAGCGTGGTGAGACCCTGGCCCAGGTTGCCCAGAGAAGCTGTGGCTGCCCCATCCCTGGAGGGGTTCAAGGCCAGGCTGGATGGGGCTTGGAGCAACCTGGTGTGGTGGGAGGTGTCCCTGCCCAGGGCAAGGGGGTTGGAACTGGATGATCTTTAATGTCCCTTCCAACCCAAACCATTGTGTGATTCTATGGTGTAAGGAGTTCCTGGCACATGGGCTGGAGAGTGGGTTTCACAGCTGGGTGTCTCAGTGTTCTTGGTGGTCTGGTCCCTGCTTGGCACATCCAATTAACTGCAGTGAGGCTTAAAAGCTCCCAGTGTCCCTTCACAAGCAATTTTAGTGCTTTGCCAGCTGGGCTTGGCGACTCGGGTGAAAACCCCTCTCCCACAATGATGAAGATGGCTACCTCCTAATGCTGGAGAGCAAATGTCAGGCTGTAGCTCAGGAAAGGGAGGGGGAAAAAAACAACCCCAAAGCATCAAAGAGGACACAGATGGTCAAAAACTGATGGAGAGCACAGCTCCCTGGCAGGGAGCCTGTGGGCATTAATATGAAAGCAATTGTTCTACAAAGGCACAGTTCTTCTGATAAACCAAGTTCTAGCAGCTAATGACAAGACGGGAGCCATTTAACTAAAGAGCAGGCAATCCAGATTTTCCAGTACATTTCTCATCCAGTTTTTTATTTTAAATAACGAGGTGTGTGGGTTTTATGGTTGGATTATTGTATTTATTTTTGAGGGGAGGGAAGGGGGTTGTTTTTAAAAAGGATTCCTTTCATTGGAGTTTTAAAAAGGTTCCTGTGTTTCCTATCTCTTCCATCCCCAACCTCGGTGTCCAGCAGCTGCTGAGAAGTCCAGCTCGGTGTCTGGATGCCGTGTGAGTTTGCTGTGCCAGCAGCGAGCGGTTTTAAGCAGCCTGAGCAGTCAATGCATTTTCTGTCTGGTCCTTGGCTGCTGGCAGTGCCCGTGGTGCTGTAATCCAGCCTCTCCCAAAGCCAGGCTGGGTCTGGTGCGTGGAGGGGAACCGCACGGGGAGCCAGATCCAGCGCCAAGCTGCTGCCAACGGGAGGTTTTGGGATTGCTCTGGCACACAGCGAGGAGAGCGCCATGGCCTGAGAGAAAATGCCCTGAAACTCTCCACCTTGAACTCTTGCCACTGTTTAATTAACCACATAATCTCTCACTTACGCGGTGCCCTTCGTCAGTTGGTTTGTCTCGCTCTCTTTGCTTGGCAGATGGAGAAGCTCCAACACAGAGGACCAAAGTTTTGGCCAGTTGTCGCCCATCAAGCCCATCTGCAGAAGCCAAAATCAACCAGAGTTCCCCAAATGGCAGATGAGCACGCTAACCATGAGGTAACACTGCTTCCATCCTTTAAAAATTTCATGAAATTACTCTTATTTCTCTCTGATTCATCTTGAAGTGCTGGAGTGCCACACTCAAGTCCCAAACACTTCCCCAACCCACCCCAAAACTTTGTGCTTCTTGCTCTGTGAAAGAGCACGTCACTTGATGGCCCATGAGTAACGTGGCACTAGCAGAGCCACAGCCACTGGGGCACAGAGCTTTGATGCTCCTTGGCCAAGGGCTGGAGCAATCAGTGCCTGTTTCAAGCTTCTTGGTGCTTTCAGCATCCTTGGGGAGGAAGGTCTGGCCCAACCACAGCGACACACAGAATCTCTGCTCGCTGACACCCAGACACAGACCGAACATGGGATTCTCACTGGAGGAGAAGCAAAATATCCTTTCTCCTGCCCTGCCTCGCAGCCGGAGATGGTTCTTCCAGCCTCGCAGCCTCCTGGAAACTGCAGGCAGAGCACTGGACCTGAAACACCGACCTGATGCAACAGGAGCCCAGCGTGGTCCCTCTTCAGCACCTGGAGAAAACTAACGAAGGCAAAAGGTGGCTTTAAGGGTTTTTGCTTCCCAGAGGGATGCACTTATGGGCTCCGTGGAGCGTGCTGATATTATTCACAGGATGCACGTGGGGGAACATTTGTCAGCCCTAAGTGAAATTGATAAAAAGATGTTCTATGCAGCAGGATGTATTTAAATCTAAGGGACAATTTAAGCGGCTTTGGTGGGTAATAGCGTCTCTGATTGAGAAGCCGTGTTTTAAATACAGAATTAGTGAACATGAGCGTGTTGGTGACCCTGTTTGCAGGGAGGGCACTGTTATGCACGTTGTGGTGAGCAATGGGACTTGAGGCACAGCTGAGTGACTTTAACTCTTTAGTGGCTTTTGCCTGATCGAGGACAAGCCTCTCAACTCTTTCCTGGCGTGTCAGAAGTCTGGGTTTGGTCCCTGGCCGCTGTGTGGTGAGTGCTCTCTGTTGGGAGCACCAGATTTGAGAGGAGAAGTGTAAATGCCCAGCTGCAGGCTTTTAAAGGGCTGACAGGAGAGAGGCATCTATGCCAGCCTGGATCTGAAACTCTCTCCCAGTTAATTGCCTTCTGCCTGTGCAAGATCAGCCGCCGTTTCAGACGACGATCACATTCATTATCGCTCCCTTTCGGAGCTGTCATCCAACGTTACTGTTCCCTGCCGCACTCCACCCCAGATCTGGCTCCTTTTCAGTGCTCCCTTGATGCAGTTTGGCATCTCTCTGGGCGAGAAGTGCTATTGCTGCCACCTTCCCCTATCAATATCCCTTTCTTGTAGTGCCCTTCTGCCTTGGCGCTCAATACCATCAACTGGATAATTAGCATTGCATTGTAATTGAATTGTCAAAAGGAGCTTGCATCAGAGCTGAGCAAGTCAGCAGGGTTACTGCTGTCTCCTTTGGTCGTTCCTCGTCTTTTTAACATCTTTTCTTCATCACTTTATCATTTATTAGTCATGATCGTGGCTAAGGATGAGATAGGGAGCCTGTTGGGGCAGGCTGTGTGTCTTCATATTCCTTCAGTGCTTCAAGCAGCTGAAGAAAAAACCCATATCAAGGGCTGCCGTTTGGTCCCTACCCCATCATTGGCTCCCATCCTCTCTTCAAGCTAACTCTCTAACGCGATGGAGGAGGATGCTTCCAGAGGAGCTTCAAGTGGCAGCAGATGTGCAGGGGCTTCTCCTGCCCAGCCAGGTAGAACCAGATGCTAAAACACCAGCTGGCGAGTGCTGGTAGGCAGCTGAAGTGGCTGCTAAAAAGGGGATAAAAAAGACTGCACACATTCTTGCTGCAAGCTGGTGCCCCTCTCGGGAGCTGCCCCCATCTTCCTCCACCCCATCCCACTCGTCCCGGTTTGTGCTTCTAGTTCAGTATCTATGCCCTGATCCTGCTTTCAGCACGGCCAAGGGAGGGCTGGGTGCTGAGCACCTCCAGACCCTGCCAGGACAGCTCTGCCAGCTCCTCCAGGAGTATGTGAGAGAAAATAGGAGAGGGGGTAATGGTTTTAAACTGGAAGAGAGAAGATTGAGATGAGATCTGGGGAAGAAATTCTTTGGTGTGAGGCTGGTGAGGCACTGGAACAGGTTGCCCAGAGAAGCTGTGGCTGCCCCATCCCTGGAGGGGTTCAAGGCCAGGCTGGATGGGGCTTGGAGCAACCTGGGCTGGTGGGAGGTGTCCCTGCCCAGGGCAGGGGGTGGCACTGGGTGAACTTTAAGGTCCTTTCCATCCCAAATCATTCCTGTGATTCTATGCCTTCGATGTAGTGGGGAGAAAAGCCCAAAACCTGGCACAGCTGCTCACTGCACTTAAATACCAAACAGCTTCTCTGCCACTGCAACTCATCTTCTTGGCCATGAATTTTGGGTTTCCCTTTTGGCACTGGCATCAGGGGGTTTGCAGATGAAATGCTGTTCAGCAGAGGAGCGGGGCTGGAGTGGAAAGAAACAACCCACCCTGGATCTGCCCGGCCCCCGCTGAACCCGCTCCCCTCTTGTCTCGCTGCCACTTCCTGCAAGATTCATGCCGAGAGCACATGGAAAACGCCTTGGCAGAAATAAAGACGTTTTTCCAGCCATCTGGGAATGCCGGCAATCTCTGTTGATGCTCCTGCTCGTAGCCAAGCCACGAGCTTTCAAAACACCATTGGGACCCATTCTTACAGTAGCGTTTCCAAATAAAGAAGGCAGCTCTTACCCAGCGGTTTGCGGGGCTGAGAGAGGAAGAGAAACCATGCGTTGCCTTGTTTGCAGGTGCTTCGACCTCTTTTTCCTGAAACTGTTTTGCAGCAAGACTTCTGTTCTCCTCTCCCTTCATCTCCCCATTCTGGGGTGCTCTGAAATTCCCTAGGGAGATGCTGTGACTGTTCATCAGTAACGTGAATAAAGGTTCTGGCGAAGAGCCTGCATCAGGTCCCGCTCACAATCTGATGAGGTTCAGGCACCTGGCTGCAAAGACAGCTCAGGCACGCTTCCTTTGCACGCCAGCAAAGATTTCCAGCAAAGCTGGGCTCTTCCAAAAAGTTTAGGCTGACTTCCTGCCTAATTTATGTGCTGATTGAGGGTGGATCTGTGGAAAGCAGCTGGGAAGGTAGAAACACCCAAGGGCTAGAGCAGGAATTGCGATCCAGGAGATGCTTTCTGTGCTGGCAGGCCAGGACAAGTCCCTTCGGTGTTCCTGTCTACACAAGCAGATGTCGAATGCCCCGGGGAGCCCGTGAGGAGCAGGATACAGTCACTCCCTTGGTGGCAAGAGAAACATCACTCCAAGAAGCTGCTCGTAGGCTGGATGTCAGCGGTGACCCCGCTGCTCTCCTTCGGGGCTGGCTCTGGCAGGAGAGAGCTGCACGTCCCCGTCCCTCCCTGTCAGCTTGAAGAAAGGCTTTGTGTCCTCTTGCAAATGGGGCTAATGTGGGGCCATCGGAGCCTGTGGCACCCGTGGCCCAGCTCTGCAAAGCCTTTGCCTAGGAAACAGAGCAGCAATTCAGCAATCAGTGCCAAAGACCACGGGGGTTAATATACCAGGATGGTGGCACTTCATCTGCTCCTGCTTTCAAGCAGATGAATGCTGAGCTGTGGATTCTGCATCCCCCTCGACTATCCAGCGCTTCTACAGCCTTCTCAGCTGCTGTATTTCTTTCCTCATTAAAATTAAAACACCGAGACCTATGTGTTTCAAAATACTTTTCCGTCCTTGCATTCCCTGATCTACCTGTCCCTGCATTTCCATTCACCCAGCAAGGATTTGCTCAGGAGCAGGGGCCTCTGCTTTGCTGTTGGCTGCGGGAAGCGTGAGCTGCTAAACGTCTGGAGGAGGAGAGTGTGCCGAGAATAATCAATATTTTATGATTCCTTCCCAGGCAGGCTGGCCGGGGAGAGCTTCACAGCCTGGAGGGAGCTGCACTGCCTGACCTGCAGCTCCCGGCAAGTGGAGATGCCACATCCAGAAGCAATCAAACATTGTGGGAGTCAAGCACTCCCACCACCTGCCACGTAGCTTCAACTTCCTCTGGGATCACTGAATGAATGGGAAGGATATTTCCCCCTGCGGTGGTAGGACCTGGTTTGGTTTTGTGCAGCACCAGTAAAAGGAGCTCCCTCCCCATGGAGGATGGAAAACCTGCCCGGCTCCTGCCAGCCAGACCCCGCATCCCTTCCCTGAGGTCCGCAGGGAGATGTCCCAGCGTGGCTTTTGGGATTTCTCCTCTGTTTGGGGGCACCAAGGTACGGCTCAGGGTTGGCACTTCTGTTGGTGGGACAAATGCCCAGGGTCCTGCTCCAGCTGAAGGGCTGGTCCCAATGGGCTTGTGTCTCATGGACTCTGGTGTCCAAGAAGAGGTGAATCCACCCACCTTCAGTGGGAGCCTGACATTTGTAGGAAATTAGTACCTTTGGCACCTCATTGCCCCGCCAAGCAGGGGTGAAACCAGTTGCTGGATCCAGGAGCTGCTGGGAGGGACTGGGATGGACATGCTGGCACAGGGAGTGGCTGTGTGTGTCTTCTTCAGAACAACCACCTTGTCCCTGAGGACCTGACGTGCAGGTACTTTGGTGTTCCTGAACTTAGGTGCCACATTGCCTCTTTCACTGTAAGGCAGGACGTCCGGCCAGCTCTGCTCTCTAACTGGGAACTACATCACTGATTTAGTGATGTATTTTGGGGCTGAAGGGTGACCAGTGACCGCCTGCAACCCTGGGCTGGTGGCCAGAGAGAGGAGAACCATGACACAGCTCCCACACCACTGCTCTCCTCCCCAGCCCAGCACACAGCTGAGGGCTGGCCGCCAGCACCCTGCCAAATGTGGCTCCTGATTTCCACAGCATCC
>VXBW01004872.1:528044-538564 GCA_013400375.1 Thinocorus orbignyianus
TGTTTCTATGGGACTGACATCTCCCCGCCTCACCCTGGCTTTCGCCTTTTGTTTTCCAGGTGACTGTTCTTTTTTTCTTTTATTTTCCTGCTGAGATGCGGTGGAGAAGCGGGGACTGGGGAGGAGGGGGGGTGGGAAGGGGGAGCTGTAGATTGTAATAGGATATAATGCCTTTTTGTAAATCCATAGACAGCTTTTTCATACAGTACAGCAGAAATAATCTGCTTTTCCTGGATCAGGAACCACGCAATCAGACTGAGGTTGCTGGAGGGATGCCCCAGAAGAGGGGCAGCAGAAGGGAGCTGGGACGCTGGGCAGGGAAGGGAGGACCAGAGGGTGCACGTTAGTCCACCCTTGCTCTCACGTGCTCTGCTCCATCCCCAAACATCTGAGTCAGGCAGCCCGAGCACGCCACAATGTGAAGAGCCAGCATTTGGCACGGGCCAGTCTCAAATTAAAGCCACAAATCAACCCCCACGTTTGCTGTTGGGGGGGTCACGCACTTGTCGCCTGATATTATTATTATCCGTCCTGGAAACAACACCATAAATAGCAGCAGGGCTTAATGCATCCCTGAGGTGCCTAGATGTGGCAAATCCTTCCTTCCCAGCAGGGGCTGCAGGAATGGACCCCCCAGGGAGAGGCTGTCCCTGGGGATCGGGGTGGGGGGTCTGCAGGACCCTTCCCAGGGTGGCAGATCCCCCCCCAGGATGGGATCAGGCAGGGTGGCTGCTGTCTCAGTGTGGTGGCAGAGCTAAAAGCAGCAGCAGGGAACATTCTGGTTCTTTTGGAGTTAACAAAGCCCCTGTGGGTCTCGGTGCTGGAGGAATGACCCAGAGTCCAGTCACATCATCTGCTGAACAGGGAGAGCTTCTCAGTGCCAAAGATCTTCCTGAGAAATGTGATAATCCCTGCCCGGGGAGGAGATGGTTACTCTAACATCTTCCGTCTTTGCTCAAGGACAGTTATCTTTCTTCTTTTAAGTTATTAATGTGGGATTATCAATACCCATATTCTGGTTTGTTATACCTCCTAGCAGGGATCAAAGCAGATGGATTTCCACAGGAACGGAATTGATTCAGTACAAACGAGAGCAGAATGACATTCAGCATCGTGTTGGGGTATGAATCGGTGCTGTCCGAGGCGTGGGATGGGAAGATGATGCAGGGACCAGCAGCCTTTGGATGGAGGAGCAGTTCAGGGGTCAGGGTAGATGTGCAGCTCTGCCATATGGCCAGGAGACCAGCAGCCACAGGAAAAGGAGGCTGGATTCAGAACAAGCTGATTTATCAGATGCACCCAGCATGGAACAACCTGAAACCCAGCGTGCAGCCGGTTTAGCGAATAAAAGGTCAGAGGGGAAGGCTGGGATTGCCACTCTGAATTCCTGAACAGTAGAAGCCACAGGATTTAATTCTTCCTTTCAGCAGGATGCCCAGGCTTAGCTTAAATTTTTCCCCTGCTAGAGGATCCAACCTAATTCTTGATAAATTGTTCCAGCAGCCAATTATTCTCATTATTTTTAAAAAATAAACAAAAACAAACAAAAAAAAAAACACAAAACAAAACACCACCCAACACCAAAAAAAAACAACAAACCCAACCCTAAGCAAACTGTTCTGGGTCTGATTTCTCCAGCTCTATCTTTCAATAATTGGATGTGATCTCTTTGTCTCCCAGGTTGAGGAGCCTTTTTTGGTCAAGCTCCTGCTCCCAGTTAGCACTGGGATTCAGCGTCAGCCCAGTTGGTGGTGTCAGCTCTGCCTGTGGGTGAGAGAAGAGAGAAACCAGGTTCCTTGTCACCTCCAAGTGCTGTACCTCTCACCCAGGGATCTCAAAACACTTTAAAATCAGGAGATGCTTTTGCTTTGCACCAGTTGGGAGGAAAAAAAAACAGAAAAAAAGAAAGAGAGAAGGCAGCAAAGGCCAAGACTGTTTTCCAGAAGAGGATTTGGTGACTTTTCAGAGCAGTCAGTGCCTGCCCTTCCCTTTGCCGTCAGCTGAGACCCGAGCGTTCAGCCCTGGGAGGGCCAAGCTCATCAGCCACGTGAGCAGATTCCAGTATTACTATTAAAAGCTCAAAACCCCTGAGTCAGCACCTCCCCGGGGCTGCAGCTTAAGGAAAAAAAAAAAAAAAAACAAGTCAAGTTTCTCTGCTTGCTGTCTGCATTTCTGAACTTCTGCTCTTCATATTTTCAACCACAAAAATCCAGAAACCTCGTATTTTTAATGGAAGGGAAGGCTTGTAAGCTGACAACACAACCCTAGGGGCAGCGTGGAAAACAACAAGGCTTGTAAGAGCCGGTCACTCCAAAGCCTACAGGGCACATCCAGGGCGAAACCGGGAATAAAACGTGGCCCCTGGATGTACTCATCAGGAAATGTTTATTTCTTTTCTTTTTTTTTAACTTGCTGAACTTTTTTTTAAACTTTTTTTGAACTGCCACAGCCCTGCCTGCCCCTTCTTCTTCATGGGAAGGATGAAGGATGTTGGGAAAGAAATCCCTGGCGAAGTCTTCCTCCTGGATGGTTGGGATAGGGGTTGGGCAGAGATGTCCTGGCTCCAAGGAACCATCTCAGCACACAAAGGAAACCCCAATCCGGACTGGAGGGGTAAGGAGATTAAAAGGATTAAACAAGCTGGAGAGAGATGTTTACAATTATTATTAGCTTCAAAATCTGCCCAACCAGGGCAGGAAGGTGCTGCCCATCTGCTGTTTAACGTCTCCGTGGCCTCGATGGTTTTGTTCCTGTCTGCACCTTAAATTTGATGTTCTGCTACAACCTGAACATCAAGAAGCACCAGTGACAGCAAAATCTGACACTGGGGATGCGGTGCCGGGAGGTAGAGAAGCAGCTGGGGATGAAGAGCCCTGAGAAAACACCTTGGAGAGGGAGAAATAGCATCTTAAATACAGTGCTGTCACGGGAGAGAGGACGGGGCCAGAGACAAGAGGCAGCACAGAGTTTTCTTAAGGAAAACCTGGAAAATGCTGATCATTAAGAACCCATTAAATGGAGCTGAGTGGTGATAATACACGGGGCGGTCGTGACTTTTCACACAGTTCACGTTGACTCCCTTGGCATTTGTGTTATAAATTCCCTCATCCACGTCTGCAGGAACCTGACAGAGAAACGTTGCTCAGGGGCTGCCACATCAGCAAAAGACGGGAGATGAGGGGGATGGAGAATCTGCCAGGAGCTCGCTTCAGGGCATGGGAAGAGGATGAAACCTTTTTGGAAGGAAATACATAAGAATCCAGGGAGGGATTTTTGCAGACTTTTTCCCTAAGAAATCCTCATCTGAGCAAAGGGGCTATTTTCTAGGGGAAGATTTGCCTCTGAAAGGGAAGGATGCTGGACCCGGTGTGATCCTGGGGGGGTTGTGTGTATGGGGAGGAGTGGAGGAATGTGCAGGGAAATATGTACCTGAACTATTCCAGAGACAGGAATTCATTGCTATTCTTTGGCTCTTGATATTCAACTCTTTCAAAATGCATAAACACACCCTCATGGGTGCAAGGTGTGCCCATCAGGTAAATCAAAGGCACATCACCAGGGTGCCAAGCCCTGAGGGTTAATCCCAAGGGGCACAACACCAACAGTGACAGCCAGCCTGGGGAGTGGGGGGGGATAGAGCATGAACAGCCCCAAATTCCACCTGGATGTACCTGCAAACATCCTTCCTCCTTTGGGTCAAACAAGGGGAAGAGTTTCAGCTGGAAAGGATAGGGACTTCCAGTGGTTTTTTGGATGCTGGGTTTTTTTTTATGGAGGGCAGTTCAAAGTGTTGCCTCAAAATGCAATTTTTTTTTGTGTTCCCTTTTGTTCCTGGTGAATAATTTAAAAGGTTTTAAAAACTTAAATAGGCCAAAGAAAAGACCATTCTGAAATGACCGTTGTCTTTCTCCCCAAAGTTACGGAACACCTGAGTGAACCCTGATTGCATTTGGGAAGCAGTTTGATGGTTTGGCTCAGTCTCACTTGGAAACCTGTTCCCGCTGCATCCGTATCCACAGCCTTGACAGAAGCAAAAGGAGCAGCTCGAGTGACTCAAGCGAGATCCCCTCGCCAGGTAAGGGGCAGAGCTGGAAATATACCCTGTCTCCTATCCCTTCTTGTTTCCAAGCCCTTTCTGTCTTTAATCACACAACCAGGAGGGTTGTCCCTGTGGCAAGGGGGTAATCAGCCTCACCACAGGCTGTGGAGAGTTTTCACCCCTTGGTAGCACCGGGGGAGGGAGATGCTTTAAGCTGCTGTAAATCAGCATTGCCCTCCCCGCCAGGGACCTGCACTGATTGATGTTGGCCTCGCCGAGGTCCCCAGCAAACATGTGCCAGTGGATTAAAATCAGGCTGTCGGGTGCCCCTGTCCTGCTGATGGATGTGACCACCCAAAGGCAGGGATTTTTTGTTTAGGAGGAGGTTCAGGAGCCATCACACCAGGGGATGGAGCTGGTTTACTAGAGTGGCAGGGCCTGGTAGAGGGGCAGGAGCTCATGTGGGTGCCTGATTTAAATCTGCCACCACACACCAGAACCTGAGTCACATTTTACAGCCTTTAATCTCACAAAACACCTCAAGAGCAAGCACCTGATGCCAGGGGAACCACCCCGGGATGCTCTCCCCAGAATCAATGGGGGCACTGGGCTTTTTATTTGGCAGGGGAACAGGTGGAGCCGAGCTGTGATCCCGGCAAACAGAAGCCACAAGAGCATCAGGGAGCAAGAAGGCTGAAAAGAAACATTTATCTCGGGTCAGCCACAGCTATTTACATGGGATAGACACATGACATAGCAAGCCTGGTACTTGAAATAAAACCTTGCCTGCATATTGACTGCACAAGATCTCATTTTGATGCTGAATTGCTTTGAAATTGTTCTGTCAAAAACTTTCTCGACGTCAATATGCTCCAGAAAAGTGTTTCAATCATGGTGAAACAGCATTTCCCATTGGAAAACGCTGGAGTTTAAATAGTTCCTTGTCTCTGCTGATGCTTCCTGGGTTCGTGCCCTGCTCCCAGCATTGTTCTCTTCTGTGACCAGCATGTGACAAGGCTTAAATAAATAATGATTTGTAAAGTGCTTTGATATCCTCTGATAAAAGATGCCCCAGAACACGGTGCATTACAGTACCGCGATTTCTCTCCACGTTTCTTCAGAATGCATTAACTGTGTGGGCGCTCTGGTTATTTCCTCTCACGGTTGATATTTTACCCTGATGTATTTTTATCTTCGCTGCATTATATAACTAAGTTTTATGCTGGTGTCAATCTGAGAGCTCCAGCGCTGCCAGTAAAACTAATCCAGTTTAACACAAACCTAACACAAGGACTATGTTCCCTGTGATAAAAGGTAGAATTAACCCAAAGAAGTGACTAAACCCCTCAAAGAGGGCCTGGTCCCACTGTCCTTATGCTGGGAAAAATTAATTAAAATCCCCACGAGCTGATTTTCCCTCTCTGTTACATCTTTGGCACATGCCAAGAGAATTTGTGCCCCATAGTTTTACCCTCCTGAAAGCTTTGAAGCCGCTGGAGAAGTCACACGAGGAGTAGCTTAGCCTGCGTTTAAAAGCTGAGCCATCTTTTTGGTGAATAATAAATTCACCGTGAAATAAGCCGTTTCCTGGGGAACTAAACTATTCATGAATTAGATGCTCATTTGGCAAATCGCTTTGGCCAAACAAACAGTGGAGAACAGAGAGTGTGAGGAGCAGGCGGGAGGCTTGGGTCTGGGCTGCACCTCACCGTGTTTGTCAATAAGCAAAAATGCCTGGTTTGGGTGCAAAATCACCAGGAGAAGACAGACCCCTCCGTGAAGCATCCATCTCCTCCGAGGTATGGATCTGGGGAGACCTGATAGCAGCCTTCCAGGATCTGAAGGGAGCTCCAGGAGAGCTGGGGAGGGACTCTTGGTCAGGAAGTCTAGTGACAGGAGGAGGGGTAATGGTTTTAAATTGGAAGAGGGGAGATTTAGATTAGATTTTAGGAAGAAATTCTTTGCTTTGAGGGTGGTGAGGCACTGGAACAGGTTGCCCAGGGAAGCTGTTGATGCCCCATCCCTGGAAGTGTTTAAGGCCAGGCTGGATGGGGCTTGGAGCAGCCTGCTCCAGGGAGAGGTGTCCCTGCCCAGGGCAGGGGTGTTGGAACTTGATGATCTTGAAGGTCCCTTCCAACTCTGACCATTCTATGATTCTATGATCACCCTCTGGAAATGATGCTTTTCCCCTTAACTTCAGAAGGAGAGCAGATGATTAGCTCCAACCAGACATCTAACTCCCAGGCAGCAAAAAATGAGCCGAATCCTTCGGCGGTGGCTCCGACTGCTTGGTATTTTTTGAGGCAAAGTCTCTGAGCGCTTTATGCCAGCTCTGATCTCTCCAGCAGATCAACATCTGCAGGGGTCAGATGGCTGGGAGCTGGGCAGCCCCCCCTGTGCCCTGCATGTGTGATGGAGGGGGCTTATCCCCACCACCACGATGCCTGGGTAGGCTGTGGCTGGGGGAGGGCAGTGTTTGCAGTGTTCTCCTTGCCCAGCTCTCCGTTGCCCTCCCAAGGTTGTGCTCAATCCCCCTTCAATCTGCTGAAATCTGGAGGGGGGCTCACACGCGGCTGTCTCTGGGATGTGACCCTGGAGATATGGCCACACGGGCAGGAAGGGACCGTTCCTGAGACTCCTGAGGGACCAGTTCTGCTCAGCCACCGATGAGATGGAGCTGGAAAGGACCTCCAGGATATTTGTGTTGTGTGGGACCCCCCCGGGTCTGGATTGTTTCCTGGTGTGGGAGGGCATTGCTTGGCTCCCTCGGTCCTGTGCCACCCCAGGGAAGCAGGGGGATGACGTGCTGGGTGTGCAAACAAGCATTTGTTGATGCAAACAGTTTCCTTCCTTCTGCAAACACTTGTTTGCACAGGGGAGAAAAGCGAGTCTGAGGGGAGGAAGCAAACCACAAGCGCAGACTGGGAACAAACACAGCTTCCAGCTTCCCTGGATGGCATAGATGCTGATGTGGATTTTCCATCCCTCATCCCTCCCACCACGCTCAGCTTCCCAGCTCGGCTCCCTCCCCGGTCATGGGAGCCTTTCTTCCTTCTGAAGACGGGGACTATGTCTCGGTGACAGGGCGTGCAAGGCACCTACTGCCTCCGCCAGCAGCAGGGCAGGGAGGGAAACAGCTTTTCTCAGGAGCTCCTGCCTCATTTACCATTTGCTGTCAGGGCAAAGCACGGGAGTCCCTTCTGTGACAGATTTTTTGAGGACAAAGAGCAGGTAGGCTGTGGGATTTCCTGGCCAGGAGGTTGTTCACACCTAAAAGCGCGCAGAACTCCCCCCCAAAAGAGTGAGATTTACTTCTTGGTACCCAAGAAACCTGCAGAGCTGAGCTAATTAACCTACAAAATTTGGTAGGGGACGTTAAAGCTTATGCTTTAAATTTTAAGCCAGCCTCTAATTACTGGGGATTAGGAGATTTCCCAAACCATCCTCTGCAGCATCTAGCTCCCAAGCATCCCTGGAAGTGTGGTGCTGCTTCTCTGCAGCCTTTTCTAATGCGGCTCCTGTTTCCCTGCCCTGGTCCATCAGCTGCAGCTGACGAGGCTGACAGGCCTTGATTGCAATTAAGCTGCTGCTCCTCCTTGCCCTGGGCCTGTTTTCCATCAGCACAGGGGCAGCCCAGCGTGCACAGCCTGATTTTATTGGGGATGCAGGTGACAGCAGCTACAGAGATGGGATAATAACTCCAGAGCCTGGTACAAAAGAGGTCGCAAAAATCAGAATATTCAGGTCATGGAAGGGGTGGTGGTGATGGGGGATGCACTGGAGGATGGTGTTAGCAGTGGGGATGGTAATTAGTGTGTTAATTCGGCATCAGCCAGGGAGGGGGGTGAGCCCACCTGCTGCCCCTCTGTGTTTTGGGGGCTGTAAGGGAGGTGAGAGCAGCTGGGGCTTTGCCCTCTGTGTTTGTGCAGTTGCAGAGTGAGAAGCAGTGGGATCTGGGGGAGAAAGATCAAATATCCCTCTCTCCAAGAGAGGAGGCTCTCAGTTCCAGCCTGGATGCAGCTCCAGGCTTCTTAAGGATGCTTAAAGGCTTAGTCTTGGGTGGCAAAAACTTCAGGATCAAAACACACGCTCAGAATGTGTTCAACAGCAGCCGTTTGGCCGCTCTTAAATGAGCATTTCATGCCAGACTTTGTCTCCTCTCTCCAGCCCAATCTAGTCCGACCTCAACTGATGCTGATCCCCAACATCCTGGCGTCGTGATGCTGGAGCTGGTCCCATCTTCTTGGCATGGGTGGTGCCACAATGGGTGACACCACGGCTGCTGTCACTGGTCCCCCCGGACCGAGCGGGGTCCCTACACTCACTGCAATCAACAGAAGCTTCTCACCAAGTACCACCACAGTCAGATATTATTTCAGCAATATTTGATACTGTGCATATTTATAGTGCCCTTTCTCCCTAGATCCCAAAGCATGTTAATTGACTCATTAACAAAGTGTTAATGACTGTGGTAATTTAAGTCCTGAGCTCACCTATAAATTAGGAGTTTAACTGGGGCCTGAAGGGATGATGTGACTGAGGGGAGCTCATAGAATCATCCAGGCCAGAAGCAACCTCCAAAGGTCAGTCACAGGGACATCCCCAACTAGCCCAGGTTGAGTTCTGTCATCCTAGGGACTGGGAAGGTCCCCTTTGCCAGCTACTCACTTCTTAAAATCACAGAACGGTCAGAGTTGGAAGGGACCTTCAAGATCATCCAGTTCCAACCGCCTGCCCTGGGCAGGGACACCTCCCACCAGCCCAGGTTGCTCCAAGCCCCATCTAGCCTGGCCTTGAACCCCTCCAGGGATGGGGCAGCCACAGCTTCTCTGGGCAACCTCTTCCAGTGCCTCACCACCCTCACAGCAAAGCATTTTTCTGGTATCTCATCTAAATCTCCCCTCTTCCAATTTAAAACTGTTCCCCCTTGTCCTGTTGCTACACTTCATCAGGGCAACTCGCAGCATTATGGCCAACAAACGTCGATGAGAGCACATTTGTAGTTGCTGCTATTATTTTCTCCTTAATGAAATGTCAAAGGCAGGGAAAACAGCAGCAAATGTCAGCAATTGGTCTTTTATCACAGAGACGGTTAGACACGGGCCTTCTCAGCGAAGATGCCAATTTATTAGCAGGCAAACCTCGGATGGATTTGACGGAGTGGAAGGAGCTCAGATTTCCATTAATGATCACCTTTTAACCAGCCCCAGCAATGTTAATTTGCTATAAAACCCACTTTGCTAGAAACACAAAGAGCGAGCACAGAGGGAATGAGCACAGCAACCTGTTTTGGTGGGAGGTGTCCCTGCCCAGGGCAGGGGGGCTGGAACTGGATGATCTTTAAGGTCCCTTTCCAAAATTATGATTCTATGAAATCAGGGATGGCTCGCTCAGCTGCGGCCCCACCAGCTGGGAAAACACAAAAACTGAGAAGAAATTTCACTGAGAAGCTGCATTTTGCAGTGTGATTTTTGGTTCCAAGCACTGCGGCAGGGAGGAAGAGGGACGAGGATTTCTCCGTGTTTCCTGGGCAGAAAAGCTGATGCTGGAAGTTAGAAACAGCGGAGGGGAGCAGCCCCGCTGCTGCAGTGCCAGGGATGCAAACTTGTGTGTTTTGGTGACGCTGCAGAGCTGAAAATAACCTTGAGAGAGGAAA
The DNA here is from genome assembly GCA_013400375.1 of Thinocorus orbignyianus. NCBI lineage: Eukaryota > Metazoa > Chordata > Aves > Ciconiiformes > Thinocoridae > Thinocorus > Thinocorus orbignyianus. Next base: position 537,740 of record VXBW01004872.1, read on the forward strand.
GAGCCGGTGGCTCGTCAGGAGAGAGCGACAATTAATGGGGAGATGGATGGGTGGTGACGGGCCGAGCACGGCTGGGGCTGCAGGGGTCACCCAGGCAGCGCTCACAGCAAGGGAGAAAGTGAGGTTTCCCCCCCCCAAAAAGCAACAAAACACCAAAAAAATATCTGCTGTGCCACACTCGGACAGAAATAAATAGGTTCGACTTTGCTTCCCTGACCCGCAGGACCCGTGGGCTTCTCTTACAGGGAGGAAAGCCTGGGCTGCCCGGAGCAGGAGAAGGTAGATAGTGCAGAGCTGTGATTTTTTCGGCTGCCTGATGGTCTGCCTTCCCAAGGGACGATGACACCAGTAGTTTTTTACCATTATGGGGATATTTTAAGCTCAAATTATGTCTTTCAGGGAGCTTGGTTTAGACGGCACAGCCGCTTTCGAGACCTTGATTTGATGCCTCCTCTCTCCCGGGCTGCTGTCGTGGTCCTCCAACTCTCCAACTTTGAGCAGTGACCTTGGAAGAAGCACCTTCTGCTGCTCTCACCATGTGGTGCCCACCTGGGACCCCACAGACAGCGAAGTGGAGGGGAAACATTGGCACTGGGGGGGTGGGAGAGCTCAGTCAGGGAAGGCAGCACTGCAGAGGGGTCTAGAAGAGAAGTTCTCCTCAAACAGGAGGGGAACAGGGTGGGAAGCAGGCACCACCATCCCCTTTCACAGTGGTTGGGCTTCCTGCCTCCTGGCTGGAAATGCAAGAGGGGAAATGTTCAAATTTAACTCAAAAAGGGAATTTTTTTTTAAGGTTTTTTTTTTTTTTTTAATTACAAAAAACGT
>VXBW01004872.1:539137-572318 GCA_013400375.1 Thinocorus orbignyianus
AACCCCTTTTTGCCCCTTACTTTTCTCCCCAACCACCCATTGCACCCCCTCTTCCCCCTGTACACCTTCCCCTGTCCCCCCAGTGGGGTGGGTGGGGGGGTGTCCCTGTCCCCCAGTGGATGGGGGAGCTGTCCCAGTCCCCCCAGTGGGGTGGGTGGGGGTGCTGTCCCAGTCCCCCCAGTGGGTGGGATGCTGTCCCAGTCCCCCCAGTGGGTGGGGGGCTGTCCCTGTCCCCCCAGTGAGGTGAGTGGGGGGCTGTCCCTGTCCCCCAGTGGGTGACTGGCAGGCTGTCCCTGTCCCCCAAGCTGGATTGAGGGACAGAGAAGCCCCGAAGGCTCTTCCTGGCCTCGTCCCATCGCTGGCTCTGTCACCCGATCAATGACCCCATGGCAAGTGGCCACTCAGCCCTTGCCAGGCGTCCTCCAGCTGTGACCGGGGAAGGGGGGTGACAGGGGACACCAAGCTGGCCGACCCCTGCCTTGCCGTAGAGCTCTGAGCATCACGATGTGTGCCTCATCCCTGCCTGCACCCCTTGGGTGAGATCAAACTTCTTAATTTTATTAATCTGCTGGGACTGACCTGGCATCGTTACACCTTTTTGTGGGGTGCAGAGAGGCAGGACGGATGCACCCCAGGCTGGGGGGGCCGTGGAGGGTGGGTGACACGGTGGAGGACGCAGAACAGGGTGTGTGGAGGAGAATCTGTCTGTCTGTCCGTGCTGCTTGAGCTGCCCCTTCCTTTCTGAAAGCATTTTGGTGGTTGCGCTTAAACCACCCCAGTTTCCATCCCAGCCTGCTACGAGCTGTGGCATCATTTCAGGCCACGTGGGGGGGAAAGGTGGCTGTCCCCATCCGTGGTGACACTCTGAGCAGGGTACAGGACCAGGGGGCATGTGCAAGGCAGGGAGCAGGCAGCTGCCCATCCTTCATGTGCAAACTGCCCTCCACCCCTGGGTGCTCGCCCATCTTTGGCCACCGAGGGTGGGAGGACAGTGGCAGCACCCTTGGCTTTGGAGAGATAAAGTCAGCATCCCTCCTGTCCTTGGTTTTCCCGTTCCTTCCCCAGGGATGGGACCTGCTGCTGTGTCAGGCATGGGGTCCTTACCCTCCTGGCAGCTCTTGTCTCCCCGGGGCTCCATTTCAACCCCAGCCAGTGACGGATGGTTCACCGCTCGGCACCCACACCCGGCGCAGGGAGTGGTGCTGGGATTTACGGCTTATCTCCCATCTCACCTTCCCCGGGAGGCTGAGTCACCTGGGGGTTGCCCCAGGGGCACCTCTCGTCATCCGTGGTGTCCCTGCCTTCCCGGTGCTGCAGAATTTGGCCCTGCTGCTTGGTGGCGGCTGAAGGAGGCTGGAGTACAAGGCAGCGAAGCCTTCAGGGCCATGTTTTGTCTGCAGCGAGCAGAGACTCCTCTCCAGGAGCCACGTTGCTCTCCAGAACCATGGGCAACCTTGGTTTGTTGCCTCCTGCTCCAAAGCGAGGTCTTCCTTAAACACAAGAGCTGCAGATCCTGGGTTACCAGCTCCGTGTCTGGAGGTTGGATCCTGCGGTGTAAATTTCAGGCTTGGAAATACCCATCTGACTTCCACTTTGGCCCCAAACTTATTTAGGACTTTCTTTCCCACTGCCTCTAGCACGTCTGGGAAGAGGCCGGTGGCCTTTTTGGTGATCTCAAGGGAGAGCAGGGACCCGATGGGCTCCTCGTCGGGGCTGTTGGTGACGGATTTAGTAAGTGGCAGCACATCACCTGGATCCCCACAGCTGTGCGTGGGCTTAGCTGGTGGCAAATCCCGTCTTAGCCTCCGTGGAGGGTGATGGTGTGTGCAGGGTAAGGTTAATGCCAGGCACGAGGCGGCACCAAGCCCTCCCCTGAGCCAGGCTGGGGCTGATGCTCGAAGTCCCCTTGGTTATGGGGTGGGCGTGGGTGCTCCTGATTAAACTGAGGAGCTGGTGGGTCTCAAAGGGTTGCTACTGTTTGCTGTGGCTCGTGGAAAAAAATTTTGGGGGGTTGTTTTTGTCTCTGCTCTGTCTCCTCTGAGCCACCCGGGCACAGGGGTCCGGGCAGTAGCTGAAGCAACACACTGCTTGTACCCAAACCTTTCCTGAGGGCTTGGTGGGGGTATCTTTGTGTCCTTGGGAATTTAAGAGCCTCTGTGCTGTCTCTCTAGAGCTCCCGGAGAACTGGACAGATACCCGGGAGACGCTGCTGGAAGGGATGCTCTTCAGCCTCAAGTACATGGGGATGACGCTGGTGGAGCAGCCCAAGGGAGAGGAGCTTTCTGCTGCTGCTGTCAAGAGGATCGTGGCCACCGTGAGTGTCCCTGCTGGGGCAGAACCCTGACTTCTGCTGGTCAAATGAGTCTGTTTCTGTGGGGGAGTTCCAAAAGTTGTCCATCTGCCGGCTGGGAGGTGTCCAAATGGCAGATCCAGCCCTTCCATGGGTGAGCAGGCATCTGGTGGTGTAGGTAGATCCACAGAGAGCGACACTGGGAAGGCCTTGGGACCAGCCCCAGCTGCGGAGAGCTGGTGTGACACGTCTGAGCTCTGCCTCCCCTTGATAAGCGTGGGTGACCCTGGGTGTGGAAGGAACCCTCTGACCTGGTGAAATCAGCCTTCCCCAGAGCCAGCCCTCCTCTTGCAAGGCGGGGAAAGAAATGGTTTGAGCGCAGGCAGCACATGGCCAGGAGCTGGCGTGCAGTCCTGGCATTTCTTCCCGGGATATGGAGGGTTAAGAGGGGAAGGGAGCAGGACAGCTCGCTCCCATCCCCGGCCAAGGCAGCCGCTGTCACCCTGTAACCTCTGATGCAAGGGGGACTCATTTCCAAGCCATCTTCTCACACCAAGCCTCCCTGGAGCTCCTGCTCGCCGGGCTCTGAGTAAAATTAACGCTTCTTTAAGCCCTTATAAAACTGAACGAAGCAAAGGCCCCGTCGTAAAACTCAATGGGGTGGCGAACGGCACTGGGTAATGATGGATCCCTTGCTGGCGTGTGCCGAGCTGGATGGGAGCGGAGTGCTGGTGTGAAACAGGAGCTGCTGGCAGAGCCCTTCCCGCCTGCTCCGCTTGGCTGAGGACAGAGCCTTGGAATAAAAATCCTCGGAGGGGCAGGACCGACCACCGGCTGCGCTCGGGATGCAGCTCAAGCAAGGTCCCTGGGGAGCATGGCTGAGGATCCTGGTCTGCAGACTGCTGGCTCTTTTGTTATCTACTTTTATTTTTTATTTTTTCTTTGGGTGCTGAGCTGAATGTCATCTGAAAGGACTAGAAACTAGTAAATAAGAGGAAGTGACCCTTAAAAGACTACTTACCTCTTCAGCCGGTGTCCTGATGTTGGTGTAGGAGATGCTTTGCACTCGAGGAGGGTTCAGCCCAGCTCAAAGCCACATCCTGCCCGGGAGCCCACATCCTGCAGCACCGTCCTTCTCCCCTCTTCCTCCCACTGCCCCCTCTGCTCCGGAGCTGGCCCTAAAGACAAAATCTCCTGGGGGTTTCACCAAGTGCTCACACAGCTCAGCTGGAGCCGCCGCTGTTTTCGTGCTGGTGGCTGTGGGGAAATCCTCCTGGAGGTGCTGGGCTGGAAATACCTGCAGGTGGGGTGGAGGGTGCGTGTCCTCGTCTTGTTAATGCCAGCAAAAATCACTGCTTCAGGGAAGGAAAAGTTTTAACGAGTGCCTTATCACACCTGGTAGTAAATTTAGTTCTCTCATACTAACAAATGCTATTAATATGCTTATTAGGTGCACGTACCTGGAATCTCTGCTCTGCTTATGTACCTTTGGATGTATCGCTGGTAAAAGCCTGTAACTTTCCTCTCCCTCTTCTTTTTTCCTTCCAAAGGCAAAAGCAAGTGGAAAGAAACTGCAGAAGGTGACTCTGAAAGTCTCACCCAGGGGGATCGTGTTGAACGACAGCGGAACCAACGAGCTGATTGAGAATGTCTCCATATACAGGTGGGTTCCAGGGTGCTTTTCACTGCGTGTGTGCCCCCAGGGTCCTCCTCTGCTCCTGCCAGGGGGACAAGCTGGTGGCACAGCCCCTCCACCTGGCCTGAGGTGGCACCTCGCTGGCCGTCGCCTCTTCCGGAGCTTTGGGGTGGGGAGTGACTGCTAAATTTAAGGTAAAATTGGGTCTGGTGGAATGAGTAAGGAAAGGCGTGATGAGCCTGGAGGTGTGTGTGCACAGACTGTGCCCTGTGGCCACCTGTGGCTTTGCCACCTGCTCTTGGCAGTAGAAAGGCCAAAGCCTCCGGGGTGACAGCAAGAGCTGAGCATGGAAAATGGTCAGAGCATCCCTGAGAGGGCAAGGATGCTGGAGCCGGGGCTGCCCCCCCATTCCTGGTTGCTCCATGATGAAAAGCTGGGCTGGGACAGGCACAGAGACCCAGTACCAATGTGGAGAGAGCGAGGATGGTTTATCCCACATCCTCTCCTCGGGCTTTGGTGGGTATTTCTTCCAAAGAGGCTGGAGGCAGGCGCAGGCCTGGGAGAGCAGAGCTTAAGCTCAGATCTGACCCTTTCCATCTCCTCCATCCCTTCTCCCTCTGCATCCCCCACACTCTGTTTCTGTCCTTCGCCTGCTGCTCTGTCCCCCTTTGCGAAATGTGGGGTGTGGGGAGCATTGGGTTGGGGGTGCTCTCTCTAACCAGATGACTAACCCGCTTGCTTTTCTCCCCTTCCAACTAAACAGCCTCCTGCAGCCAGTGGTGCTGAGCCCGAGAGATAAACCCACTGCCAAAGAGCAGAGCTGCTGGGATCAGCGCTGGTGTGGGAGCAGGCAGAGCTTTGGGGATTTTAGATGCTGCCTTAAATTCTGCCCAGATGCTTTAACAGCCAGCGATAAAGCTGTTCTTCCTGGCCAGTGCTTGTGTACGAGCATCCCCTTGGTTCCGTTGGCCGGAGTCAGCGTGTCTGAAATAGGCTGTTGACGTTGGGGACCGATGCTGGTGCTGTGGGGTGACAGCAAAGAACTGGGGTCTGTGGGCACAGGTGGGTCATCTCTCCACTGTACGAGCACGGTGGCCCCAGGGTTTTCCTCTAACACCTCTATCTTTTTTTCTTTGGCTTTTCTGCTCACCCAGGGGGGGAGATGCCAGCTCTGAGCTCTTGCCCCAGATCAGGTGTTTGGGCAGGATGGGGCTAAAGGGGGTGGCACAGCTAAAATGCAGCCACCATCCCACAAATGTGCTTGAATTCGCTTCAGAAACGGGAGAGTTATCCTTTCCCTGGAAGTTCATGGCCATCGTACATCCAGCTGAGCGCTGGGGGTTGCTGGAAGGTGGCCACGTGCCTTTGTGGGCGGTCTCCTGTGGCTTTGTCACAGTCATTAAGAGTGGCCACGGCACTTTGGGAATGAACAGGAGAAAGGAGTGAGTGTCCCAGTGCCTCTCTCATCCAGAGCACAGGATAAACAAAATATAGGCCATTGAGCAGAAGCCTCCTAACACGCCACAAACAGCTAATGCGGTGTAAATAAATGTTGAATGTGGCTTTTTAAAGTCCCAGCATCTGTTGGGAACTGGGAGCTTCCAGTCCCCTCCCTGCAGACTCTTGGGGGCAGCAAGAGCGGGAGCTGAAGGGGCAACGTGGGGTCATGGGAAAACTTTCACTGGTGTGTCCCACTTTCTCCTCGGGTCTTCTCTTTCCTTAACACCTGCTTGATCTATCCTGTGCCCAGGAAAGGGGCTTTGCTCATCGCTGGTGCCTGTCGCCTTGCACTAAACCTCCGGGGCTGCTCCGACCTGTGCTCGCTGGCTTCAGAGGAGACCCTCAGTCCTGCAGCTCCTGGAGGGACCTGTGGGAGGTGGCAGTGGCCGATGCTGAGGGACCTGCCGCCCTGCAGAAGGGAGCTGAGCCCTCAGTCACAGCCTGATCACCCCAGACAGATCAGCCTGTTGCTCTTCCAGAGCCCTGTTTGGCATTTCAGAGTTTGGAATTTTCCCACTCAGGAGCTGGGAGAGACACATCCATCCTGGGGATGCTCCACTGAGGGGGCTGAGCCTCCTTCCCCATGTCCTGTGTGCTTGTGGAGGTCGGAGCATCCCATGCATCTGCTACTGAAAATTCAGCTTTCCTTGGCCATCCCTGCATCAATTTCTTTCCCTGGCTTGAGCCTCAGGATTAAACCATAGGCCGAGAACAAGTCTTTCTCCCTCCTTGTGAGCTTATCCTCCAAGGAGAATCTTCTGATGTCTCTCTTCTGGAGGCAAAGCGTTTGTCAGGCGTAGTCCTCGGCTGGCGCACCGCAGAGTCTTCACCTTCTCCAACCTCTCCTTTCCCAGGAGGCGAAACACGAAACATTTTTCTCTTCTCTCCTGCCTCTGTGTGTGGTGCACGTGGTTCACACCGGGGCTGCAGGAGCTGCTCTGGGATTCTCTTAATGCTCAAACCAGTGGCATCCACTCCTCTGCTTTGGGAAGGAGTTGGATTGAAACCTGGTACTGCTCCTCTGCTCCCTCTGCCTTCCCCACTTGAACCTGGTGCTGGAAGCCCTGGTGGTTGCTGGCAGGTCAGAGGAGGGGTTGGTTGACCTCCCTTGCACAAGGTGCCCCGGGACAAGACGTTTCGTTCTGTCTTTCAGGATATCCTACTGCACGGCAGACAAGATCCACGATAAAGTGTTTGCCTACATTGCCCAGAACCAGCTCAATGAGAACCTGGAGTGCCATGCCTTCCTCTGTACCAAACGGAAAATGGTCAGTCCAGAGGAAGAAAAGGGGATGTGGCTGTAGGAGGAGGAAGCAGAGAGGGGCTGTGCTGGGGAGATAACACCCTAGTTAGAGCCAGGAGGTTCCCTGCCCCAGCCAAGGGCCGCTGGGGAGCAGTCACCATCACCCCAGGTCGCTTAATCCCGGTGTTTCTGCCCAAGGTTTTGGGATGGGGATGAGAGGACCTGGCTGCTGCATTGGCACCTGAAAATCCTCACCGTGCTGCAATCCCTCCCAGCTGCTGGGATAATTCCCTACTCAGCATCCGCTTTCCCGGGCTGATCCCGGCGCGGGGAGAGGCGCTGGCGGATTGGGAGGTCTCTGGGGAGGCTGGCAGCGAGGTGCCTGGGGATAGCCTGGTTGGTGGGGAGGCATTTAGCCAGCAGTTCTGGGCTCTCTGCCCTGGCTCCCATCCATTTCTTGCAGTTGAAGCTCCCTGGCCAATTTTTGGCGGCATCTTTGCAGCCGAGGCCGTGTCCTCCCTGTGGGAGCAGCACAGGAGACCCCTGTTGCGTGGGGGGGTCAGAGCAGAGACCTGCACCTAGAAAACTGTCTCTGTCTCTTGCTTTGAATCCACTTGTGGGACTTTTTCTGGCTGATTCAGTGCATCGGGACGGGCAAGGACCCAGCTGGGGAGGGAGAGGAGCAGGTCACTGGGCACTGGCAGCAAATGGAGCAAGGAGAACCTTGGAGGTCTCTGCAGTGGGGTCAGAGCTGTGGCTGAGCCCCCTTCCCACAGCAAGAAGGGAAGAAGGGCAGGTCAGATCCCTCTTCCCATGAAATCCTTCACTTGGTGCCTGTTGTGGGGCCTGAGCAGGGAGCGGGACATCCTGGATCTGCAGGGAAACAACCTCCCAAGGGCTGTTCCCTTCCAGTGCAGCAATTCCTGGGTCCTGGAGCATGGACCCACATCTCTGGGGAGCCCTGGGTCCTTAGGAGCATCCCTGTGCCCGGAGCATGAGGCAGCTCCGTTAATATTCTGCACTTCTCCTGGCTCAGTCTTTTTTTTTTTTTTCTTTTTTCCTGGGAGAGAATAATGGAAGCTACAAGTTGTCTCTCCTTTTCTCAGTGTGTGCTCCCATCCTTGCACGGCCAAGATAAGCCTCGCTCCGCAAATTAAAATTTAAATCTCTCCAGTGCTAAAAGAATTATCTCGGTGGTACATCAGCTTAGTGTGTCTCCCTCCAAATAAAGTTCTCCAAGGCCTTTTGTGGCAAAAAACTTGAAATATTACTTTTTTTCCTTGTCTTTAAGACTGACGAATGTCATGCTGGTGAGGTGATGTCCTGCTCCTGGACCAGGGACCATCCCTGTCCCCAGGGTAGGGACACATTCATAGGTAGGGTCCCTGGATGTGAGCACCAGCTACCAGTCACGGGCATATAATTAGTCCATATTTTTAGTTCATGGGTAATTCTCAACGGTAGCTGGGTCTATTAAACTTGATTCAGATGTGACAGCTTAAATTGTAAACAGCTGTGAGGAGTTTCATACTTAATTACCATATTTAAGTTTTTGCCATAAAGCGTTTGCACTTCCATCAAAGATGTAAATAGCTCCGACATTCAAATGAGCTCCTGCTTTGCGAGGCTTAATTGGCAGCGATGAAGCTGCTGGGTCTTCTCACCCCTCCCTGGTTTTTGGGGGATCCTGGTGCTCCTTCCGTGCTCCCCCCACATCTCCGTCCTCCCAGAGGCTGGGGGTTACGGACCCAGATCTGGGTTTATTTAGTTTGCAACTTCCTAAAGCAAACTCAGGCCTCAAGGATCCTGCAGCGTCCCAGCCTCGCAGTGTCACTCGTTATCTCCTTGCACTTAAACTGCTCATGAGCTCTGCCTTCTCCTAATGAAACTGGCATTTATGTCACTATTTATACATCTCCAGCAAATTGGGCTATTTAAGGCAGTGGGTTTGGTTTTTTTTTAATGCTGCTCAAGCTCTTGGCTTGGGGAGGGACCGAATGGGACCATGTCTCTGCTCCTGAGCTGTCCCCAGCTCTTGCAAAACAAGCTCGTGCTGTTGGTCTAAGCCAGTGAGACCCCAGTTTAGCACTGGGGGAGGCAGGGGAAGAACCTGGGGTCTCTCTTCTGCCTCTGAGCTTTCTCCCTGTTGGAGAGAGCTGCAAATTCCTGGCATTTTACCCTTTGCTGTCGGAGCATCCTTGTGCGTGGTGCCCAGGAGGGATGGACCACAGCTCCATGCATCCCTCCCCAGGGTTGGTGGGCCCAACAGTGGCATGTCCAGGGCTCAGCCCAGGCACTGGTGGTTCCCATTCATAGAATGGTTTGGGTTGGAAGGGACCTTAAAGGCCACCCAGTGCCACCCCCTGCCCTGGGCAGGGACACCTCCCACCACACCAGGGTGCTCCAAGCCCCATCCAACCTGGCCTTGAACCCCTCCAGAGATGTGGGTTGCTCTGGTGGGTGATGCTCAGCCCAGCCCTGGAGCATGGACCCACATCTCTGGGGAGCCCTGAGGACGAGCCTGGGACCATGTAGCACTTGTTTAAGTCATGCTTAGGTGTGGGGTGTGGGAAGAGCTGCTCCTCTCTCCCCATCCATCAGCGTGATGGCTGTGACAGCCTTCTGCCTTCTCCATCTTCCCATTACCCCTAAAGACGTGTCTACAACGAGCTGCGTGTCCTACATGGAGCTGATCTCTGCTTCCATCAATATTTGATGACCCCTGCCCAGCCCAGTGGGGAGAATGCGGAGCAGAGGGCTGGTTGGATCCAGGTTAACATCAATCTGCAAACCAGCACCTCCAAATGATTTAAATCTGCCTGAGGACCCATTGATTAACATGCTGCCTCACCGATGTCTTTCCAGGCACAAGCGGTCACCCTCACCGTAGCCCAGGCCTTCAAAGTTGCATTTGAGCTCTGGCAAGCAGCTAAGGAAGGTGAGGGTTTTTGGTTTTTGTTTTTTTTTTTTTTTCTCTTCTTCCCGATCTTTCTGTGAAAGTTCAAGGGATGCCCTTGGGTTTTTTCCAGCTTTCAAGTGCCTTTTCCCTTCACCCTCCAAATTTCCCGGCTGCTGGGCAAGTTGGTCCAACCTCTTCTGTGATTTAAGGCATCTTCCAGGTTTCTCTCAACAGCCTTGTAAATCCAGCTGAGTTTTGGCCGCAGCCCTGTCTCACGGACAGGATGTGAAGGACCTGGTGCTTGCTCTGTGGTCCTTCAGCTCTGTTGCTGTCAGGATTTTTCCTTTCACCTTCCACAAGATTATAAAACTCACCCAGCGCCTGGGCTGCTGTGGGTAGAGGAGACCTGGTGGCCCATCCTAACTGTCCTCCCTGTCCTTCTTCCCTAAAAGCTTGCAGGGAGCACTCCACAGGCAGTGATGGGTTCTCCTTCTTTTGCAGAGAAGGAGAAGCGGGAAAGGTCCATCTTGGAAGGAGAAGGAACAAGCAGCCCCAGCTCGGAAGCCCCTGCCCATCCCGACACACGTAAGTCAACAACGGCAGAGCCTGGCTTTGGGTTCAGGGATGGGGAACAGCCTGAGGGCTGGGGGGCTTTCCCTGAGTGGGGGCAAGCTCCTGGCAGGACTTTGAAGACCAGCAAGGAGCCAACATTTTGGTTGGAGCAGAGATGATGCCCTCAGCAGAGCGCTTGGGACACAAGGAAGGACCTGCTAGGTCCTTCCATCTCCCCCTTAAATATCTCCTGCAGCCCCTAGTACACAGCTCCTGCTACCCCAAATCTGTTTACCTCTGCCTGGGGCAGATTGGCCATAATGTCCTTATGGGCTTAGCATGGACTCACACACCCCGAGTTTGATTTTGGGGTTGTCTCAGACCCAGAAAAGACTTGCCATCCCATCAGCTGAAAGAGGTGGACGTCCAGGTGCCACTCTGCCTCCGGCTCCCCCAAGGGAGGAGGGGTGCCTGAAAATAAAACAATTAAGTAGTCAAACCCGTCATAATTTCGTGCCTCCCCGTGGTCCTCTGCTGCCTCTGAAGTGCAGGACGCGTAGCCAGGGACAAGTGGGACAAAAGGCTAATCTCTCTTCCGTGCTGGCCACGGAGATAAGAGGATTTGGCACAGAGGAAAACAGCATTAAACTGGGCTTCCTTCCAGAGTGGCACATCTTGTTTCTTCATGTGGAAGCCCAGGACTGGAGGAATCTGTCACAAGCGGTGGCACATCAGGATAAACACAGCCCTGGGGCTGGCATGGGTGTAGGGTTGGGCTCCGACGTCTGCCTGGGGGATGCTGCACAGCTGGGGCTCTGCTGCCTCTGCCCTCGCTGCCTGGTGATGGGAAGGATTTGAGGTTTCCCTGGAACAACCCAGCCTTTGGGGGACCAGCAGCCCCGCAGCTGGGTTTGCCCTCAGCCCTGCAAAATAACCATGATCTTTGTAAGAAGCTGAGTGGATGCCGTGGGCTGAGCTGAGGCGCTCATCCAGGGTCTGTTCCCACCACCCTGGGATTGGGATGTCCTGGGGTGGCATGTCTCAGCTTCGCTCGGGGTTGATCCTGACGCAGTGTGTTCCTGGGAGCCTCCCCCAGCAGCTGCTGGAGGGATGAGGCCCTCAGTCCTGTCCCTGTGAGAGGGTTTTGGCTGCCTGATCTGAGCAGCATGAATTGTTGTCCACCCATTTATGGTTGGGCTCGATGATCTCAGAGGTCCCTTCCGACCACGAAGATGATTCTGTGTAATTATCCAGGCTGAAACCACACAGCAGCTCCTCCAGTCTAAAACTGGGGGCCATCCTGAAGGAATTGGCTGGAACCCTTTGATTTCCCTTCTGGAGGGGAAGCAATGACTGCAAAAAAAAAGAAAGGCTGGGGTTTGTGTCGTCTCTGTTTGCCCTTCCTCTGCCTCATTCCCTCTCCTCTCTGTTCACAGCAGCAGCCACGGGGAACTTGCTGGATTTAGAAGATCCTGCCAAATCCCCCCTGACTGGCAGTGCCAACTCCCCACACTTAGATAACAGCGTGTTCGGGCCCAGCTCCTCTGTAAATAACAACGTGGTGTGGGTAAGTGTGTGCCCGGGGCACGGCGGTGCCGATGCCACCCCCCTTTCATCTCTTCCAGTTCCTATCGTGGGGCTTTTTATTTCAATTAATGCCACCCCTGATGCCCCCAGAGAGCTCTGAGGGATGCGGGGGGGGGGGGTGAGCCCTTCGGGAGATGCCTGGGTGAGCTGGGTTTTGGCATCTGACTTGGGATGATGGATGGGTGGGTGTTGGAGTGCCCGCTGCCCTCCCCAGGCTCTGTAAATAAAGGGAGGAGGTTGCCAGGCGCCCTGAGCGACGCTGCCGGCGGGTAATTGGATATTACTTATTCTCAAACAACGTTTCTCAGCAGTTTGTCACTTAATTGAGAGACCACCTCACTGCTCTCTGCTGCTCAGGGGGGGAAAAAAATCATTAAGTTGGTGGCTCTTGTTTACCGTTCACTAAAACCAGGTTGAATTTATGTTCGTTCTTACTTTTGATTTTTTTTTTTTCCCCCCTTGTTCTCGTTTGTGGCTCTGCGGTGCTTGCATGAGCATGGATGGCTTCTCTAAAATGCCCTCAGTCACCTGGCTTAATTGTTTCGTGGATTAATAATAGAAAAATAACGACCCAAACCATCTGCCTGGGTGCACAGCCATCAGGGAGCCTCCTCCGTGACCAAGTGCCCTGTCACCAGCCAGGCTGGGACTGATCTTTGAAGCCCCACTTGTCCTGGGAACTCATCCCCTCCCTGGAAATGCGCCGTTTGCTAAATTTTGGAGAATTGCATGATTCTCTCCAGTAGTTCCCAGTTTCTCTTGAACTGGGGAGCCCTTTGCCTGGAGCCTGTTCCTTGAGTCTCCCAGGTCTGAGCCTGAGGCTTTTCAGGTTAAAACCTGAAGATCAATTCTAAGTCGTATCAAATCCTGGAGGTTCATCGGCGGTCTCCGATCCCTCCCGTCTCGCAGAGTTTTCATACTTTGCATATTACATTAAGTCTGTGAGTACATCACAAGATTTTGGGAACAGTGGAGTCTCTCCGTAGCGAAGCCCTTGCACAGAGCCCATCTTCCTCTGCAGGGAACCTTTCTCCCCCAGGCAGCTTGGATGCTTTCCTTGGGAAACCGTGAGAGCAGATCAGAGATAAGGGATCCCAGAGCCGCTTCCAAGGAGCACGGGTTCCCCCTCTGCTGCTGCAGAGCTGCTTTCCAGGTTCCTCATCCAGAAAAGCCCAAGGAATGCCTGGAACATCTTCCCGAGCTCTGTTCTGGTCCCTCCTCTAAGCAGGAACCCTCAGCACATGTCGGTCTTGTGGTGGGGGGAGCTGGAAGAGCTGAGGGCTGTGGTTAACATCCAGCTGATGAGCCAAATCCAGCCTGAGCGGGTGGTGGGGCAGAATTAGCCCGGTGTGGAGATGGTGGGAAAGGGCCAAGTCCTTGCCCACGACCCTGGGCATCGAGGGGAGTGCAGCATCCCTGACCTGAGCCGTGGGACCTGCTCTGAGGATGCCTGGACCACCCGGAGTTACGCCTCTTACCCTGGGGCTTGTGCAGAGGATGAAATAAAACCTGCCCCAGGAGGCAAAACGCCAGGAGGAGTCTTGCTTTAGGCACTCGTAAATCAATATATATATATATATTTTTCTTTTTTTTTGTCTCCTGTGCTCGAGTGCAGAGTCAGATCTCTGAATACACTTTTGTGTGTTCTCTTAGCAACTACTTCTCTCTCTTTTTATCTCTTTATAAAGGAAATGGATGATGGTCTCGACGAGGCGTTTTCAAGGTAATTCTAATAACTCCCTTTACAAGTTCATGGCACCGGGGGACCAGCCCAGGAGACTCCACTAGTGACTGGCTTTTAATAATGCTTCTAATCTAATCAGCTGCCGTGATCTGACCTAGGCAGCTGCCCCATCAGTGCCTCAGCTGTTAATTGAAAGATAGGCTTTGAGGCTGGCTGATAAGCCAAATATTTTGACAACCTTTTAAGGATGGAGAGAGGCTGTATGTAGCAGGGAATTTAATTCCCCAAGCAGTTAATGTGTCTGCTCCTGCTTGCCAAGGTGGTTTGAGGCTGCCTCTTTCCAGCCCCTGTGCTAACTATGGCCATGCTGGTCCCAGCTTCTGGCACGGGGGGACTTTACGCTCTGTGAGGTTTGGACAAACCCTGGAATTTTGTTCCTATCTGTCCCCAAACCAGCAGCCCCCCTGCTCCACCGTCCCTGTTGCAGTGTGGTTGCATCAGGGCGAGTCCAACGCGCCCATTTGGGATTTGTGCACCTGGGCACGTTCCGAGTTCCTGGCTGTAGCTTCACGGGGCTCACTTCATTTCCCAATTCAAATTAGAGCTTTCCCAACACGTACGCACAGAGCACTGCAGCAATGTTAAACAAAACCATTTTGTTTCGGGTGAGTTTTCCTCTTTGTCCTCGTGCAGGGCCTCTGCGGGGTGATGGGGATCATAGAGTGGTTTGGGTTGGAAGGGACCTTAAAGTCCAGTCCCACCCCCTACACCTCCCACCAGACCAGGTAGCTCCAAGCCCCATCCAGCCTGGCCTTGAACTCCTCCAGGGATGGGGCAGCCACAGCTTCTCTGGGCAACCTGTTCCAGTGCCTCACCACCCTCACAGCAAAGAATTTCTTCCTAAGATCTCATCTAAATCTCCCCTCTTCCAATTTAAAACCGTTCCCCCTTGTCCTGATAGCTCTCGGAACATCTACTTAACATCATGAGAGAGTCACAGCTCTCTCAGCCTTTCCTCCTCAGGGAGATGCTTCAATCCCTCCAGCATCTTTGTTGCCCTATGCTGGGTTCTCTCCAGTAGTTCCCAGTCTCTCTTGAACTGGGGAGCCCAGAACTGGAGGCAGGATTCCAGTTGTAGCCTCACCAGTGCAGAGCAGAGGGGGAGAATGACCTCCCTCCACCTCCTGGCCACACTCTTCCCTACGTAGCCCAGGATTCCACGGGCCCTCTTGGCCACCAGGGCACAGTGCTGGCTCGTGGACAGTTCCTGTCTACCAGGACCCTCAGATCCTTCTCCTCAGAAGTGCTTTCCCATAGGTCCACCCCTAACCTATATCGGTGCTTGGAATTGTTCCTCCCCAGGTGCAGGATGCTACACTTGTACTTTGTTGGACCTCATGAGGTTCTTTGCCCAGCTCTCCAGCCTGTCCAGGTCATGCTGAATGGTGGCCAGCCCTCCCAGTTTGGTATCATCAGCCAGCTTGCTGGGAATACACTCGGTCCCCTCATCCAGGCCATTGATGAATGTGTTGAATGAGACTGGACCAAGTATTGACCCTTGGGCGACAGCCCTGGTTACAGGCCTCCAACTTGACCCTGCTCCATTAATCACAACCCTGTGAGTCCTGTCACACAGCCAGCTCTCAATCCACCTCAAGGAGTTGGGAACATGCCCTGTCTCCCCTCACTGAGTTATTTCACCCCGCTGGAGGGTTTGGAATCATGGATCTGCAGCTTGGGTGGTGCATTACGGATGCGTGGAACATCCAGGGGGCTGTGAACTGCAGGGATTTGTGTTCTTACTTGCTTTTTTCTCTCCCCTCTCAGACTGGCTCAGTCAAGAACAAACCCCCACGTCCTCGACACGGGGCTGACAGCTCAAGACATCCAGAGCGCGGAGACGCTCTCACCTGTGGACTGGAACAAAATAGATGCCGCCACGGGCGAGAAAGATGATCTCTTCATGTTTTGAGGTGAAACACGTCTAAACAGCTGAGAAGAGAATCACCACCAGGAGTCTGTGGACTGAGTCGTGCCGTGCCGGGTGCTGTAGGCAAGGGACTCTTCGGATGGGCTCTTCAGCCAGTCAGGTGATGTTACAGCACAGTTTAGACCAAAGCTTTAGAAATCTAATGCGGATTTTTATACCTTGCTTTTATCTAAACCACAAGATGCTCTTGAGCATATTTATTCGCAGCCATCACAGTTTACATATATTATTGGAAGGTGTGTAGAGCACCTACAGTATTAGGTGGCAATGTACCGTGGAAGAACCTTCAGCAGTGCCTGTTCCTCTCTGAAAGAAAAAAAAAAAAAAAGAAAAAAAAGACTATGCAGCACCAAAGTCTCTCTCTATACACTTTTCTAGACAAAGATCTGCAGATGCAAGCGCGATTGTGAGCACAACTGTTACTAATCCACTGTTTCTTGAGCGACGTGTCACTGGCCCAGGCGGGGGGAAGAGGTTTGTGGCAGCTGCCGCCGGCGTTAAAAATCCAAGAGGTGGCAGGAGATGGTGCTTTTGTTGCGCCTGTCGCCCGTCCTCTCACAGTTGTCACTCACCCCTCCGTGCCCTGGCTCTTTCTTCACCAGCTCCGGGTGGGAATCGACGCTTTTTTTTTGTTAACCCAAAGACTCTCTGAAGTTTTGCACTTTAAAACTCAAACTGAAAGCAGCGGTTCGCGGTGTTGTGGGAAGCAGTGCCTGGAACTTCTCTTTGGAGGTGATTTACCCAAAAAAAAAAACCAAACCCAAACAAACCCCCAACCTGGCGATGCTGCAGATCCGTTTCCAAACTGACTGCTCTCCGTTTCTGATGCAAGGGGGAAAACAAAGTCTCCCTGATGCTGTTGGGCTTTAAAAGGAGGTGGGGAGTAACCTGTTGGTGTTGCTGAAGCAGGTGGGGAGCTGTGGGTTGGGTGAGCCCAACGGCGTGATAGATGCGAGTTCTCAGCCCCCATCCCCCATGGATTTGCCCCTGGGTGCCTTTTTACTGTCTTAGAATCGTTTGGTTGTTGCCAGCTCAATAAGGCTCAAATGGAATTGGATCAGGTCAGACCGATACCTGGATGTTCAGTGAGCAAGAGGGGCTCCTTCCAGCCCCTTCCCCGTCCTCCCCCCGCAACAGCCGCCTCTCCCGGGAGTTGGGGAAGTGTCTTCAGCTGCTCCTGGAATTGGAAATAAGTAATGGAGGTATAAAGCTTATGCTAATTAAAAGATTAAGTTTAATGATCCTAAATAGTCACACTGACAGTTTGCAGTGTTTGTGGCCTTATGTGAAGTATACTAATCTGTTTTATAGATTTGTAACTTGGTTTTGAAACACTAATTCATTCCCCAGATAGCTCTTTATAACTCTCTTAAAACTGCTTGCAGGAAAAAAAAAATAAAATAAAAACCTCTTTGTCAGCTGTAAGAATTTATTAGGAAACAGCTGAGTGACTCTAACTTAGATTTGATTATTTTTTTTTTCCCCCTAAGTGTTCTTGTGATAAGGTGTCGAGGACTTGTGAAGCTGAGTCATCATGTCTCTTAATAAAATATGTGCTCTGTTTATCCTGCAAAATCGTGTTTAAAGCAATTTTACATCTTGAAACCACCGTGCCCATGACTTACTTGATCTGGTGTGTGGCAGCAGTCTCTCACGATTGAAGAAATTTAAATTTAAAGTTTGTTGGTGCTACAGAGACACACGGTAGAGATGTGACCCCATGGCATAAGTGACACCAAAACTGTGCAGAAATGGTTGTGGGAAGCGCCGTGTCCCGGCCCTGGTGAGGAGTGACCTTCCTGAGGAAGAGCTTGGGCCACAGGAATGGACCGTGAGGATTTCTCTGTACCTTGATCTTCCTCCTTTTCTAGAGACTCGAGGAGCTTGTACCGAAAGGCACAACACTATATATGTATGTATATAGTTTTTTTAAGAAAACCTTCTGCTGTAAAGAGGATCTGTACTGAGGGAAATAAAACATCTGCCGTTTTTTGGGGTGTCTGCGCTGGGTGACTTGACTCTAACCATGGTCTTTTTAACGCATAGAAACCTTCGCATTTCAAACCAGTTGAATTCTTCATCTCCCGTGACACACAGCAGTGAGAGATTGGAACCATCCACAAGAGGTTTGTGTCTGTTGGAAGACTTTTCCCAGCGCAAACCAGGTGGGAAGGTGGCAGCAGTTAGACAGTACCCTGCGGTGCTGCCTCCGGGACTGGACCTGGCCGGGTGGGATGCACAGAAGGATGTGGGACGTCTGCCTCTCCCCTCTGCCCCAGACTGTCCTTCTCTGAGCTCCTGCATCGCTGGATCGGCCTCCAGGGATGGGTGTGACACAGGATGAGAAGGAGGAGGTTGGTGCTTCTGCAGGTAAACGTGGTGCTGGTAACATCAAACCCCAAAATTTCTTCATTGAAAGCTACAAATGTGCTCTCATCGATGTTTGTTGGCCATAATGCTGCAAGTTACCCTGATGAAGTGCAGTGACAGGACAAGAGGTAATGGGTTTAAATTGGAAGAGGGGAGATTGAGATACCAGAAAAATTCTTTGCTGTGAGGGTGGTGAGGCACTGGAACAGGTTTCCCAGAAAAGCTGTGCCTGCCCCATCCCTGGAGGAGCTCAAGGCCAGGCTGGATGGGGCTTGGAGCAACCTGGTTGGTGGGAGGTGTCCCTGCCCAGGGCAGGGGTTTGGAACTGGATGAGCTTTAAGGTCCCTTCCAGCTCTAACCATTCTAGGATTCTTTAACGGCTGGTGCTGCAACTCGTTAAACTCATTTAACACATCCCCAAAAACTGCATCGACAGCCCCAGGCTGTTGCTGCCAAGTTACAGGCTGGGTTTACGTGCAGACGTTAAGTTTATCAAGCGTTTCCTCGCTATTTGACGGATGTTCTCGAGATGTGTTAAGAGAGTCAAGGCCAAATCCAGCTCCGAGGTTACAAACCGGCAGGTGCTGAGCTCTGAGCTTCCCTCTCCTGTTTTTGAAGCACCGAGGGAGCTTGTAAATTCATGCCAAGCCCCAGCAAGAAGTTTTAGGGCTGCCGTTACCCAGATCATTCTGTTGGGGTTTTTTTAAAGTATGAAATAAAGTAGAGCAACATTTCATCCCCACACCTGAAGGCTGTGTTCTGGCTTTTACAGACCCCCGTGCGGGTTTTCTGTGCTCTGAAGCGAGAAGAAATAATGTTTCTGATGGAGAAGGGATGGAGGTGGGGAGGAAACCAGGGTGGGAATGGAGGGGGATGTTGGCTGAGCTCTGGCGGAATGTGGCAGCCTCGCGTGACGGCTGTCTGCAAACTGCCAGACCGAGGGGAGCTGAACCAGAAAAACCACCGGGCGAGGGGGGATGCTTGCTGGGAGCTTCGCCGCCGAGCCTTGCGGGGAGCCAGGGCAGGGGCTGGCTCTGGAGGAGCTCGTTACGGGTCAGCGATGGGTGCCGGAGGGGTATTTTGCAAGCGTGTCTCTTCCTCTGCTCTTGAACTTCTTCCAGGGTTTGCAGAGCTTGGTGGCAAGAGGCGACGCTGCGGCCGGAGAAGTTGGGACCGCGTTAGCGAAGGGCTTGTGTCAGAGTTTCCATCCCAGGGAGCTGCAGAGCTGCTGCAGACACCCCCCAAAACCTCCACCCAGTCCCTCCTGTGTGCAAAAGTGTCTTCCTTCTGAGAAAGCTGTCGTTTCAGTGCCAACAACCCATGAGCTTGTCAGAAAAGTCAACTTTTTTTATACCTCAGAGGAAATCCTGCCAACTGCCTTCCCCCGAAACCTGGGGGACCGAGGGGCTGGTGGTGCCCGTCTGTGCCCTTGCTCTGCTGCACTACATAAAATCTCCCAGAGCAGCTCCCACGGAGGCAGCACGAGCCCTGTTGGACACCTGGAGCTCAGCAAGATGCAACATGGGTTTGGGAGGACGCAGAAGCTTTCCCTGTCCCCAGCATGAGGTGGAGGACGGACACCCAGGAGCCCACACCAGTGGCCAGAAGGTGATGAAATTACCCATGGCAGAGGAGACAGGAGCAAAGCGGGGTCTGAGCTCCCAGCCCTCGGCTCTAAAGTCCTTTTAGCAAGAAGCTGGCATCTGACTGCGAGCAATTTATGCGGAGAGAGTGGGTACAGCTTATGACAGAGGGAGTCTTAATATTGCATTACTTCATTTATTTAGCGCCTCTCCTCTAAAGCCCAGGGGAAGGATAATGGGAAACAGCGTTGTGGGTTGCTGGGGGTTGGTTGTTATTTTTCTTCCCTGCTAGAAGCAAACATCTCCAGCTGCTTCTTGGCTCTGAGAAGAAATATTGGCTTTACAAAAAGAAGGGATGTCAAGTCATTAGGAGCTGCAGGAAGAGGAAACCGCCTGAGATAGGAGTGGAAACGGGGCCAGTGAGCCCGAGCCAGAAAGCGGCTGTAGGAAGCACAGGAAGATTGGAGGCAGTTGCACAGGGAATCCTCGAATGGTCAGAGTTGGAAGGGACCTTAAAGATCATCCAGTTCCAACCCCCCTGCCACGGGCAGGGACACCTCCCACCACACCAGGTTGCTCCAAGCCCCATCCAGCCTGGCCTTGAACCCCTCCAGGGATGGGGCAGCCACAGCTTCTCTGGGAAACCCGTTCCAGTGCCTCACCACCCTCACACCAAAGAATTTCTTCCCAATATCTACTCTAAATCTTCCCTCTTCCAATTTAAAACCATTCCCCCTTGTCCTGTCCCTCCACTCCCGGACAGAGTCCCTCTCCAGCTCTCCTGGAGCTCCCTTCAGATCCTGGAAGGCTGCTCCGAGGTCTCCCCGGAGCCTTCTCTTCTCCAGGCTGAACAGCCCCAGCTCTCTCAGCCTGTCCTCACAGCAGAGCTGCTCCAGCCCTCTGACCATCTTGGTGGTATGTGCAGGTAGAAGGTAATTAGTGACCAAGTGCTGGTTAATTTACTGTCACCGGCCTCTCACACTGGACACACACTTAGTCCTGTCTCTGCTGGGCTCTGACCTTCGCCAGCAGCAATTGTTTCTCACTCCTGGCTCTGCAGCAGCTCCCTGGGTCAGCAGAGCCAAAGGGACCCTCTGCTCTGCCCGGAAAAGCGGATTAGAGCTGGGATATTGGGGCCACATGCCACCATCAGCCAGTGCTGGCCAACAGCCTGGCGCCGGTAGCCAGAGCCCCGGGATTTCTCCATCCCAGCTGGCGCCGCACACCTTTGGCAGCACCCAGCATCTCCCCGGGGCATGAACCCTCAGGAAAAAGCTGTTCAACCCTGGCTGTGAGTGCAGAAATGTGTCATTGCCATTGAAACTGCTGGTTCCTTATTCCCCACGGAGCCATCTGGGAAGTTGTCGGGAGTCGCGGGAGCCGGGTGGTGCCAGCAAAGCCAGCGTGGGAGCGCCGGGAACGGCTGCGCTGGCAGGCAGGGACCCTGCCACCTTCCAGCCCTTCCTCCAGGCGTGTTTTTTCCCTTCCTTTCCCAGGCGTGATTGTCACCAACGTCACCGTTCCCACCTCAGGGCCGCGGGGGTCGCTCCTCTCCCTCCAGAAGGCAACAGGGAGAGAGGCAGGTTGTGAAACGTCAACCCCGTCAAGTTTTGGCTCCCAAAATCCCGTCTGACTCCTGTGATTTATCACTCGCCCAGCTGCTACTTGCAGCTTGGAAAAGATAAGCAAGGGGGATGGTGTGTGTGGGGGGGAAATATGGATTTTTTTTTAAAAAAGCTTGGCTTTAAATCCCACAGACTCAGGCCAAGACTCCTGTCCTGGCCGAGGTAACTGGGGAGGAACAACGTTACTGTTCACGGTTGAAATCAAACAGCCACCCACTTCATGCTGCAGGACCGGAGGGTAATTCTGCTGCCTTCTCCTCCCTGGAATGAGTCTTTGGAGCCACGATGTGAGAAAAACAGTCTTTAGACACCAAAATCCCCATTTCCGTCCTTGTCTTTCAATTTATTCCCTGGGCACCTCATTTATCCCAAATTTTTGCCATTCCGGTTTCTGTTTCAGGCAGGAAAGACATTGAGGAGCCATCCAAGGGACTGATGCCCGGGAGATTCTTCTTCCCCTCCTTTCACACCAGCTGTTCTGCAAACCTGGATCCAGGTCACTCACTTTCTGCCTCCGAGGGGGTTGGTTGTTGGGTTTTTTTCCCCTTTTTTTGCCATCAGCAATTTCTACCCCGGCACAAGCTCCAGCCTCCACGCAAGGGGAAAACAGTCCCAGGGCTGAGTTTCCCCGACGCTGCAGTTTCTGTCTCGGCCGTTAATAACCCCATGGATGGCAACACCACTCCGGGCAAAGTTTTGTACTTAAAAAACCTTTGATGAGGATACTTTGCAGGGAGTTATTTGGCTTTTACCTTTGTGTTTCCATCTCCCGACCCAAATCTTGCCGTAACAGCCCCAAAACTTGCCAGCTCTTGTTTTAGCTACAACCTTCCTCCCTCTCCCTGCTTGGTGGCATGAATTTTAATGTGACATCCCAGCACCGGGCCTGTCACTTGGCTACTGCCTGTATCACACGATGGTATGGATGAGCCCCAGGACTAATTAATGTAATAAAACGTGTAAAAGTCCTAAATCTCCTCAGACGTGGCAATTTTATCCCTCCTATAGACTGTCGCTGGCACGAGTAAAACTGACAGTAAAGAATAAAACAGTTATGTCTCTGGCATTTTTTTATTACTTTTAATATGCTACCTTTTTTTTTGGTTACTGGAAATTTAAATTACAATGGTATGCTTCATTTAAAAAAAAGAAAGAAAGAAAGAAAAGAAAGTATCCATAGCAACAGGAACATCTAAATTATTACAGGCTGATCACTTCTCTCCTGGAGTCACATCACATGCCTTTCAAAGACAGTCCCAGAGGTGCAGGATTTTAATAGAATTTTACTTTTTTTTTAACCTTTTTTGCAAATAAACAACTGTATACACAGCACTTTCTCCATCAAAATGCTGCCTACAGAAAGATCTAAACCTAATAACTGCCAGCACGCTTCATTACCCAGAGGGAGGGTTCCAGGCCTGCTCTTGCAATCCTTACTTCAGCAGAGGTTTTCTCATGCCAGTCGGTGCCTCCTGCTTATCCTGTGTGAAACTGGAGAATTTCCATCAAGTTCAGCTGGTGTGAATTCAGTCTTGAATCAGGGGGAAGTAGGAAGGGGAAGGGAAAAAGGAAAAGGAAGACCACTGGCCCTGCAGCTTCAGGAACCTCGTGTTAGATCACAAGCTGGAGTCAGTCTTATTTGTATTTTACTCTTTCAAAATTCCTATTTGTCACCCCCCAGAAAACTCCTTCAGCAGCTGTTGGACATTTAAAAGGCGAGGGGTGGGAAAATACCCAGATATTTTCAGCCACCATCCTTCCATCTGAGCTTCCTCCAGGACTTTTGGTCCAAAGAAGTTACAGCTTTCTATTCTTGAAAAATTCTTCCACCTTACCATGAAGAAAAAAAGCCCCACCCACACACACACAGAGCTGTCAAATGTAAGGAATAAAGATACTGGAAGAAATTGAAAGACTTTTTTTTTTCTCTAGTCTCAATTGTAGGAATCATGTGTCCTCTGGACCAATAGTAGGTCAAAATTGCTGAGCCAGAAAGACCTGATGTATAAACCAAGCAGCAGCTGATAGCCTTCCTCTAAGCTCACGGATTATTATGTTATACCTGAAATTATGGCAGTAAACCATGTTTACGGGCTCTCCTGGAAAGCTGGGGTTAAGAACAAAAGCTTATTAAATGTACCTGTACATAGGAACAAGATCTTAAACCGACCCTGGATGTATCTGAGATCTTACCACGGTCAGTAACAGCAGAGATTTGCTTTTTATGTCCTTTGTTTCCCATGTGGTACCTCCCTGGGTCGTCATTTCCTGCATTTTCCCCCAGAGGTGGCTGCAGTTCAAGGAGGATGCGTTTCCAGAGCAGAACATGCAAATTACAGAAGAATGAGGCGGTCTTTAAAAATATTAAATATTCCTTATCACTTAACCTTTGCAGAATGAGAGCTGATGTGCAGACAAGCAGACACAGTTCACCGAGGCCAGCTCTTGGTTAAAAACCCAGAAAATGTGTCGGAGTTCTTTGGCTGGTGTGATGTGTTGGTGAGGAAGGGTCGGGGAAGCTCCACATCCGTGGAAAAAGAAGGGGTTCCAAGGAGAGGACTTGCAGGTTCTGGATATGGTTGTGATCAGGGCGATGCTGGCAAACCCTGTTGCAGGAACCAGGTGTATCGTCTGCCAGTGACTCTCAGATCAACTGGGTTTCATCTATGAGTTAAAAAAAAGTCAGAGTGAGAGAAGGTGGGTGGTGAGAGAGGACTGAGAATGATGCAGGAAAAAAATCTGTCGGACCTGCAGATCCGGCTCGCATTTGAAAATCACTCTCTTTATGGCTCCCGTGAAATCACCTTTTAATAAAGAGTCTATAACAGGAGCCTGTAATTTTGTGGTTGATGTGTGAGCCAGAGACAATCCCGTTCACTCTGTCACAGCTTTATTAAAGCCATGGATCCAGAAATATTTACTCATGTTGAGCACAGGAGAGCACAGAGAAGCCCTGGGCACTGACCTTGGCCACCAGGCAGCAAGTTCAAGCCCTCATTCCCTAACCTCACCTCCCTCCCAGCTGCATGGCATCAGGTCTAGCAGGAACCCACAGGTGGAGGTCTTTGACTCACAGCTTCCCTGAACCCACCTCTTTGCCTCCTGGAGTAATTAAATAAATCCCAGGAGCCACAGCCCTGGGTACTTGGGAGTATTTGTCATTCCCTGGTATGTCTGTAGGCAGGGAGATGGGTCTGTGCTGGTCTGTCTGGGGTTTTAGTTGGGCCAGATTTGATCCTTAGGGTTTATGTTTGAGGCTTTGGTGCATCCACGAGTGTTTTGGGGCTGGGCAGGGGGTTAGAGCTCATCAGTGAAGTGTGATTGTGTCTGAAAACAGCTGGTGCTGGGAGGGTGAGAACTTTGCTTTGGTAGGGGAAAAGCAATGTCACCTCTGCTGGTCTTTGGACGGTAACAAGAGGATGAATCTTGTTTTCTCACGTTGGTCCAAATATTGTGACCCAGGGGATGGCCGGTGTTGTGTGAGTCTGGTCTTAATTCTAGGGGAAGACTGTCAGAGTCTGGGTTACTTGCTCCTTTGTGGTCTCCCATTTATACGTCGAGCTGACCTGACTCAAGCCTGGGGAATGTGATGGGAGAACAAGAAAAGCTTCTGGTGAAGCTATTTGAGGACTTCAGACAGGTACGAGCAGACAAGTCATTTTACAACTGTGACAGGAGAAACCTGGCTAGCACTTGTATTTCACAGGTGCTTCCCTCTGCCCCTGATGCTACATGCCTTTCCAGTTCTGCTTTTTACGTCCTCAAAATGAGAGCACAGTCTCTCGAGGTCAAGGTAAGACAGAGCTGGAGCCCAGCTTTCTGATTACAAGTGTTCCTTCGTCTCGTTAACCAGGTTGCATAAGGAAGGTGCAACACTGCTGAGCTCAAAATTACATCTCTTTATTTCCTACCTGACCCGGCAGCAGCAGACAAGAGAGGCAGCTGCAAACGAGTTTAAAAGTATTGCTTCCTCAGAGTAGAATCTGGAAGAGGAGATGTTTGGGTTTCATCTGGCCAACAGAAAGCCCTCGGGGATTTCTAGATGCTCCTGTGGCTGTGCTGGCCCTGAGCACCACAGAGCTTCACAGGGCCCCCACTCATCATTTTTGCAACAAGCTGTGATTTGTGGGGTACCTGTGGAGCCACTGGGCTCCTGGTGATAACGAAGGAGAATCTGGGACACGACTCCTCTGAGAGCAAGGAATGGACTCTGCAGCCCAGGAGGTCCTCTGTAGTCTGTGTCCCCACTGCCACCTGACATTGTGACTTGTTGCCCCCTCTCTGCTCCACAACCAGCAGGTCGGGTGTGATGGTTTCAAGCTGATCCCCGTGCTCTACTGGGAGGGAGCACAGGTGTGGTCCTGCCCTTGTGTTGTCAACACTTCCTCTCCTCATGCTGCTCCTGCCAGCTTCAGTTAAATGTCATTGAATCAGTCTCTTCTGAGTGATTAAATCGCTCTCAAACCTTCCGTATGAACCACTGAGCCAGGAGTGATGGAGCTGGGAGACGAGATTTGTGGCCGGAATCTGGGAAATATTCAGTCTGGAGCAGGGTGAGCCTAATCCTGAACTGCCTCCTGCTGTGGCTGCCAAGTTGGAAGCAGGGAGGGATAAAGCCCTGATGAACTTGGGCTTTATCTGTTTTGGGACCTCCTAAGGCTGTTTCAGGAAGGTGCTGGGGTGACAGCGTGATGCAGTGTCTGGGAAGGTGGTTTCTGGCTGTGTGCTGAGAGTAAGTGCAATAGACTGTAAAGCTGAGGGAAACCATTATCAGCATCTTGTCTGATTTTATACAGAAATACATGCTTCAAAAATGTCACTTGCTAACATCTGTGCTGAACTCCGAGCTTCCATCTGAGTTGCCAGATCTCTTTAAAACAAAACACAGCCTTCCAACTTGTTTAAGATAAAAAAGGACAAGAAATTCTTATAACTGAAAGACCTTTCCAGCCCTGATACAACGCTGTATTCCCTCTCCTCAAAAGTTTGATCCACCAGGTGCAAAGGTGCTTTCAAAGAGCAAAAAGGTGGACAATTTGCTCAAGAGGAGAGGCCCTCCTGCATAAAGAAGCATTCTGCAATCAAACATTTGATCATCTGTCCCTGGGTTTTTCCTCTTGTCTCCAGGATGGCTCCCAGCAATGGCTATTTAAGGGTTGATGTTCCTCATCTTTTATCTCTTGGAGCTTCTGACGCCAGCACTGGGAGGGTTTTCTAGGCTGAAATGGAAAGAGCCTTGAGCAAGTTGAGGGAAGGGCTTTGGAAGCTGCCCATTAACAAAGCATTAAAGGCTGAGCTGAAGTTGCCTTTGGCAAGTGCACGTTGGCTTCCCTGCTTTCTGCAGGCTTCCATCAGACCCTGATCCGGGACACTGCTGGGTGATGCTGCCCCTCTGACCCCACAGGCAAGGAGTCCCAGCACACGGGGTGGGGGTCTGTGTGTCTGTCTGCCCTCCTGTGTCCACAGGCCACCCTTGGGGCCACCAGGGACTCAGTGGCTTGTGTCAGAGCAATGGCTGGAAAAACCACCCAAGGAACTGAAGCAGACATGGAACAACAACCTTCCAAGATCAGCAGAGGTGACATTGCTTTTCCCCTACCACCCAGATAGAAAATGAGCAATTGGAACCTCCCTACAGCGCCAGCTGATTCCTACAAAGGCACTTGAAAGTATGTGGCCTCTGCACCGGCTCTGCTGACTAATTTGGTAGCCCATATGGCATTTACAAGAAGCTCAGTCTGTCCTTGGTGTCTCTGGCTTCAAAGAGCCATAAAGCCCGGGAGAGTATCAGCAGCGTGAGGACTACTGCTGTTGTGCCTCTCCACCAAAAACCCACCAGGACACTGTCCCCACAGGTCACGCTTTCACCTCTGGACCAAGAAGTCTTTGGGGTTTATTTCCTTTCTGAAGCAGGGATGGGAGGACACTGCCCTGAAACACTAATTTCCTTACCTCTCCCTTCCCCAGAACTACTTGGTTTCGCCCCCTCCCCTGCACATCTAATACCTGGCAGGTATTTTTATAATCCTGTATTTGTTATTTACTCCAGTTCTCATTTTCTGTTTTACAGCCTGGCCACCTGGTCAGAGCCTTTTTAATCTGTATGCAGCGTGCGCGGCTGGTGCAGCCCGGGGGAGACCGGTGTTTAAAAATGTGTGCTAATATACAACAGCTTGAGGCACAGAAACACAAATGCTTTTTTTATTTTATTTTTTTCCCTCTTTTGGGCCGGGTGCCGTGCGAGTCGCTCACGCAGAAACATGTACTGGGAGAGGGAGAAAGCACCGACCTCTAAAATGATTTTTAGGAGCCTTGAAGAGGATCTGTTGAGCCTGGATGAGGATCCAAGGCAGATTGTTTTTTATCTTCTTCCTTTGTGCTGATTAGGTATTGCCCTATCCACAAGCTGAAGGCAGGAAAAGGAAAGACAAATGTCCTCTGAAATGTAAATGGATCCAGGGATCCAAGTAGGATATTTGTCATTCCGTGGGATTTCTTGGATAACAGATGGAGAATGACGGGACAATGAGTTTGGGCTGGTTCTGCCTGGAGAAACCAGGTAAGGAAAAGCATCTCCAGGTGGGATCTCACAAGCGCAGAGTAGAGGGGGAAAAGAGGAAGCACGGTGCAGAGCACAGCCTGGAGAAGACAACCGTCTGAGCTGCATTTGGCTGCTCAGGGGAAAAGCAGGTATCTTTTTTTTTAAAAAAAAGCACCAATTCTGACTTTTAGAAGGAAAAAATAACCTGCCAAAACAGGACTGTGACACCAGCACGTCTGCAGAGCGCAGATTCTTCTTCTTTTATGGCTTTAGCTTATGACTTCCCACCATCATTTAAAATCCCAACTCATATTTCTTGTCTGGATACTAATGATCTGACACGGGAACTCCCACTCTGGAAACGTGAACTCCACAGTCTCTCTGTTTTTCTGGAGTGGTTAATGTCTGCAGAGGGAAAAGGATAATTCTGTAATTTGGCAGAGCGATGCATAGCAAAGCGCTTCAACAACTTTTACTCCTCTCTACAGGGAATAGAAATACATTTGGCTGCTGGAACATCTGCCCCATTAACCTTAGATTTTTCTATTCTCTTTTTTTTTTTTCCCCCTACAATTGACCTCTTTGAAAGAGGTTTAAATTCCCCTTACCTTGAAAACCCCTGGGGAGGGACTTCACCTGCTGGGCACCAGGATCCGTGCGAAAGACGTGAGGCATTTTATCTCAATCAATAACTTGGCAGCTTCAGATCACTGCGGAAAGAGGCCGGCAACTTCTGAGTGGTGCCAATAAAACACGGGGCAGCCTGTGTATTAATCTCAATATAATTGCCCAAAGGGCATCTCCTGACCTACTTTACCCTCCCGTGTAAGTTGACAAATGATTTTAACAGAGCCTTAGTGGTCACCTGAGGATGGCCAATATATAGCTCTATAAGCTGGAATTTTCATTGTGGCCCATAGTTTAAATGACTTTTAACTCTTTGGAAATGCTTCTTTTTCCCTATAATGGAAATATTTACGTTGCCCCATTCAAATGCTCGGAGGTGTTTTTATTTCTTTTGGCCTGGCTCATAATGGCCTAGTTCTAAAGCATTCAAGTTGAAGGGAAATGAGGTTGGCACCGAGGGAAGTAGGAAAATATTTTTTCCCCCTCTAAGATGGATGTGTTTGCCTTAGGAAGGTGCTCGTTCTGCAATGGTGAAGGCTTCTCCTTTACCCTGCACAGGGGAGTGTCTCTGTGGCAGATTCAGGGTCTCTCCACATCACTCCAGCAGTGCAGGAAAATAATCGAGAGGGGGTTGAAGGTTTGATCTGAAGAGTTGATCCAGGATTTTGCAGCGTCGGAGGGAATCCAACCTAAAGACAGCAATGTTGGACAGTAACTTCTGCTATCTGTAGACAAATGAAGTTATCACTTGCTATTAAGTCTAATAACTCTAGTTAATAATCTGACCCAAAGGCTTTTACAGTTCTCTCTTGCTGAAAAATCCAAGAATGCTTGTCCTATCGCAGCTATTTGGATTAGTTTCTGGGCCATACATCATCCCTCTTGAGGTGACATCGCTGTGGTTGCATTATTATTACAATTTAGCCTTTCAAGTGTCTTATTAGAATACCTGCTCCCAACCCCAGTAATCCATCAGCACATGGTCCAATCTAACAAGCAACCATGCTTTCCACTCCGTGTTCCTTAGGTAATGCGAGGCAACAGCACACTCTCCCAGGTTAAAAGCAAGCTACTGCGTTCGCTGGGAAACTGCAATCCACTTTCACGCAGCCGATAACGAAGTTCCTAATTATCTAGGCTTCTCAGGAGCCTTGTGTCCTCTGCTTGTAGTTCTGAAACTGTAAAATAATCGATATCAGACAGATTTCCTCTGTCCCAAGTCATTACGGGCCATCAGGGATTGTTTCGCTCGTTGTCCCTGCATGTAGATGAGCCCTCCTTTGAGAAAGTTGAGGGCTGCTGTTTGCATAATGTAGCAGCCAGTTTAAACGTATGGATTTCCCCGTATCTGATCGCAACCAGATACGACGACGGTCGCTGCAGTGGGCCTGACAGCCTACACACATCTAAACCTTTAAATAGACATTAGACCTTGCCACTTGCAGGAGAGGAAAAAGCAGCCTTGGGGCTGCAGGGAGAGGGAAGATGCTTCAGAAGCTTTTTTTTCCCTCCCCAAAACGTTCCCTGCTGGGCCACGTGTAGATAAATGCCCGGGGTGGGAGCAGCCAGCATCCATCCCACGCAGTGCGAGCCCCCCATTCCCGGCGGGTGGTTCAGCAGCTCCTAAGATCAGGCTTCAGAAAGCCGAGCACCAAACGAGTGTAAAAGTGTCAGAAATCTTTTAAGTACGTGCCGAAAAGACGGCACCTTGTTCTGTCAGCCGCCGTGCTTGTTCTTTCCGAGGTAAAGGATTCCGTCCTTTCTTCAAGCTGGCAATTTCACCAGGTTTTGTTGTCACTATCTATACTTTGTAGTAGCTATCAACAAAGTTTAGGCGTCTGGTTTACACGCTGAGGCTGCCCTGTTTTAAGGATGCATTTAAATGTACTATCCCTTTCCACTTCAGTGAAAAAAGACTGGGTGGTTGGGTTGGTTTTCCCTTTCTCTCCCTTTCTCTCCCTTTCTCTCCCTTTCTCTCCCTTTCTCTCCCTTTCTCTCCCTTTCTCTCCCTTTCTCTCCCTTTCTCTCCCTTTCTCTCCCTTTCCCTGCCCCAAAATGAACTCTGTTAACTCTGAAACTGTCTGCCAGCAATCCAGAGCCTTTCCTCCATCTGCCTGCTTTATCCTTTCACGGCTGCGATGCCTGAAAATCAGAGGTTTGAGTGGTTCTGAGAGCCAGAGCAGGCTTTCTGGCTAAGAACTGGAGTGCTTATTCCAGCGTGAGAGACATCCCAGCCACTCCCACAGCCAGAATGGGAGCGTTTTTCTACAGTGGGAAGGGGGGGAGAAAAATCAAGCTTTCTCTAAAAAAATAGGCTGGAGGCTTGAGCATAATTATCTTGCCAAACTCTTTTGCCTCGAGTATTATCTATCACTCTGTACTTCTTTTCCTCGCAGAAAGGTAGATATTAAATTCTATTTTTCTTATGGCCATAAAAAAAGTAATTTTCTCCAAATTCTTTCTTGCAGTCCTGCTAAAAACAAGAATCATAATGCAGCTGGACCCCTATCTTCCCAGTAATTACACTCTGCCTCCTAACTCCTTCAACACCAATTTCTCAATTTATTTGGCTTGTGTCTGGAACTGCAGTCATACCCAGAGACTGGGCTCTCTGTCTTATTATTACTCAGACTAAATGGCTTTAAAAATGTAATTAAACATTTACCTTGAAGACAACGCTTTGTCTTCTTTACGAAGAATGATATCTTAATCTAACCTAATTTGGAAAACCTTTAATTTCTAAGCATTTACCTTCAAGACAATGTTATGCTAAACACAAAGCAAAACAAAAAGATTTCTTAATTTAACTTAATTAAAAGATAAGCCTTCAACTTTGCTATCACTGCTGTGTAAAGCAGAGAACCAGGCACAGCCTTTCGCTTCGTTCAGAACTGGCTGTTTTATTATCCCTCTGGTTTGTTCTCAGCTGTCGATTTTATTATCCTGCTTGATGCCCCCAAATCCTCTTAGAGAGCAGAGCCATCTAACCTTTTCGGTCCTGGGGCCGTCTGTAAGAAGATCAAGGGACCACCACAGCGACAGCAGAGGTTCTTGGTTTGGTGGGTTGGCTTGTTTGTTTGGTTGGTTTTGTTGGCTTTTTTTTTTTATAAGGCTGAGACAAAGTGAGGCCTCCCAGAGATGAGGAGATGGGAGGGGGTGAAGGATTATTTCCATCCAGTTGGAGGCCAAGGCATTGAGATGATGGAAGTCCATGGTCTCTTGCTGGTCCCTGGGGGACCACTGATAAACACAGGAGGCAGGTCAGCAGTAAAAGCCCTCCCAGCCACATCGATGCTCCGAATAATGGAACCAGCAGCTGGCTTTTAGGTTTCTCCCCCTTCTGAGCCGCCCTGTGAAGGCGTGCAAAGCAGGAAAACCAAATCATCCTTTGCAAGGAGCTCCCCTGGGCCCCAAGGAGCTTCTGGAGCATCTGCTGCTCTCAGCAAGGCTCCGGTGTGACCTGCCAAAATGGAGCTGCCAAATCCATTCCCCTCTCCCTGGTGGTGCTGCTCCAGGGTCAGGAAGGGAGAGCAGCCATGTGGGGGGCTCAGAGATCCTCCAGCAGATGCTTTGGGGGACACCCAGCCCTACACAGCGTTGGGAGATGATGCCCACATCTCCCTCTCACTCAGGTCGGACTGGTCCTGCCTGCGAAACCACGGGGAGATGGTTCAGTGGGTACATTTAAAAAAATCAACAAATAATCAAGATGCAAATCTGCCTCTGAGGGCTTCAGGGTCCACTGGGCAGCCGTCAGACAGCTTAAAAGCACAAGGCTTGCTTTTTAGTGTTATTTTGACTCTGCGAAAACCTGCAGCGAGTGTAAAGAAGGGTAAGGCAGGATGATGGCTGGCCTTGAGCACAGCCAGGTCAGCAGCAGCTCCTGAGTCCGGCTCCTAGAGCTGCTCTGCAGCCTGCTTTATAGCACTTTTCCCAGGAAAATGACAACACAACTGATTCACAGGTCAACAGTCCAAAACGCAAGGCCCTGCAATGTACAGACCCCACAATCAGAGCCGGCATTTCTTTCCTGTGGTGGTAGTTATTTAAGACGAAGGTGCTCACTCAGCACAGGAAGGCACAAACAGCAGATGATCCCTTTCCTTCCAGCTCCTTTCCAGCCTACAAATTGTTCTCTTTTAGCTCTTCCGAGTTTAGTCACAGCAACGCTTCAGCAACAGCAGTTCACCCTTTCCTGGGAGCCTCCTCTCTCTCTCAGCACCCAAAAACCAGCTCAGGTCACCTCCTCCACCCATCCAGCTCCCTTTCTAAGTGGTTTCAGGTGCCTTGAGTTTTAGGTGGCGCCCCTTTTTTCCTCTTTCATTGCTAGCTCTGTAGATTTTTGGGGTGTTTTGGTTTTTTTTTAGCATTTCCGAGCAGAAACGCTTCAGTTCCTCGCCTTCTCCTCTGCCACAGCACCATCTCACAGGGTAGCTGTCACATTCGGTTAGTTCTCGTATGCTACACTGGAGGTTAAGATGTGTGATGAGGATACGAGTATTTAGCACTCAGATGTGCTTCACAGCACTTGACTTGGGCCTCATAAACCCCAGCAAGGGCAGTTTTATGTGCAGAAAGATGCTTCCCAAGCCATCTCTAGGCCCCTCTGGGGCCTTAGCTCCAGGTCAGGGATGAGCCACCACACCAATGATGTGGGATACGGCCCCTCCTGGGGTCTTCACGCACTCCAGACCCTCGAGGGGCAGCTTATAGGGGTTCTGTGGGTAAATCCAACCCTTCAAGAGGCCTCATAACCCCCTCGGTGAGCAGCAGACACAACCTCCTCAACCCAACCGCCCGCCCTCCTCCACCGAAGCCCCCACAACTCTATCAGCCCCTCTATCCCCACAGCCCTTATTTAAAGGAGCGGACCCCCCGTCCACCAATCGCAGCTGGCCTAAGGCATCCCTCGCAGCCAATGGGAAGGCCAGCTGGAGGCAAGGGGCGGGGCGAGGAGCTCCTCGAGCTCGAGACGGGCAAGTGTGGTAAACAAGCGGGCGGGCCTCCCCGGTTTTCCTGGCGTTTGGAAGAGCCAATGGACACGGCCGGTCTCC
>VXBW01004873.1:20065-30084 GCA_013400375.1 Thinocorus orbignyianus
GCTGCCCAGGATAGGATTGCTCGTGCAGAGAATGGGGGAACCAGGGATCCCGGGGTGCTGGAGGGATTTGGGGGCGGTGTCAGGGATGGCGACAGGGGACACCTCAGGGGCAGAGGNGCGAGAAGCGCAGGCAGAGGCGGCCCGGCCCGGCTCGGCCCACTTAGGCACCATGGACTGTTACACGGCCAACTGGAACCCGCTGGGCGAGGAGACTTTCTACCGGTGAGGGGCGGCGGGGAGCGGCCCGGGGCCGGTCGGGTGGTCCCTGTCGAGCTGTTCTCAGGGCTGGTCATGGGCCCTGGGGCTGGCCAGCGGGTCCCAGGGCAGCCGTGGGCTCTGGGGCTAGCTGGGGATGGTGGGGCTGGGCAGGGGGGGGGGGACCATGCCCATCCCTCGCCCTGCCCCCTGTCCACCCCCCTGTCCATAACCTGCAGGAAGTTTGAGCTGTACACCATGGAGTGGAACCTGAGGGAGGACCTGCGGGACTGCCTGGTGGCAGCTGCCCCATACGGGGGACCCATAGGTAGGGTCTGGCCCCGGCAGCCCAGGACCCTCCGCTGGGGCAGGGTCTGCCCTAGGTGGTGGCAGCGGAGGGGCCATGGCTCAGACCCACCTCCCACCCACAGCTCTGCTGAAGAACAACGCTTGGAAGGAGAAATCCCCCAGTGCCCGCCCGCTGTTGGAGATCTACTCAGCCTCGGGGCTTCTCCTGGCCAGCATCCCGGTGAGCTGGCCCGGGGGCAACCACCCCCTCCTTTGAGCTGCCACTCAAGTGCTCCACGGAGGTCTGTGATGTGCCAGGGAGCTTGGGACAGTCCTGGCCGCCCCTCAGAGGGTGCTGGAGGCTGTAGCTCTGCCCCTCACAGTGATAAGCCAGGCAGAGGAACTATGGAAGGGCTTGCTGGTGGCAGCAAAGGCTGTATGGCTGGGTTACAGCTAGGTGTTGTAGGTGTATCACTGGGCTGTGAGGCTGGCTGCCACCTTTGCCTGTGTCACTCACTTGCCTGCCCTTGGGCAGCACCTCCAGCCTCTCCACGGGCAAACAGGATGCTGCCACATGTGCTCAGCACCCTGAGCTCTCCAGGGTGGTTGCTCTGTGCAGCTCCTGCAGCTCCCATAAGCCCCCTGAAAGCTTTGGAGAACCTGATCAGACGTGGTGGTGTCCGAGGGGGGCACAGTGAAAGCTGCAGGGAGAAGGGAGGCTATGGTGTGGGGATGGGAATGGGGGCTGCAACATTGGCACCACAGGAACATCCTTCCTTTCCCACTGTCTGGGGCTGGGGTGGACACAGGGCAGAGAAGAAGTGGAGGAAGAGGGAAAGCCACCACGCTCACAGAGCCCTGCAAAGCCAGGGAAGCCAGGGGCATCAGAGCTGCCGATGCTAGACTATGGCTGTTGGCTTCATGTATGTCTCCTGGAGGAATGTCTCTGGGGCTGCACCACTGGGGAGGCGAGCAGCCCCTGTAGCTCATGTGTCTCCTGCCTGCAGTGGAAGAGTGGCCCGCTGGTGCAGCTGGGCTGGACAGCCAGTGAGGACCTGCTGTGCATCCAAGAAGATGGCACCGTTCTCATCTACAACCTCTTCTGCGAGTTCAAGCGCCACTTCAGCATGGGCAATGTGAGTGGGGCAGGACGGGGAGCTCAAGGGATGCCCAGGGTTGGGTTTGTGTGATGGAGATTCAAGCACTGTGTGGCCACCCTGAGCACTCTTCCAGCCCCATGAGGTGCAGTGGGGCATCTGGGTCTCTCCCAGTCTCCCTGTAGGGCTGCCTGCCTTTGGGAATGAGCTGGCAACTGTCCTCATGGCCTCTGGGGCCAGAACGATCCCCTGCTTTGTTGCAGGAGTGAGGCCTGTCTGAGCTGGGACACTTAACCAGCAGTGCGGCACAGGGGTAGGCTCGCTCCTCCCTAGGGTAGTTTTGTCCCCAGAGCAGCGGCAGCAGCATGGTGCTGAGCCCTGGGGGCCCAGACCCAGGCCCAGCTCTCTCCATGGCACAGGAGGTGCTGCAGAACCACGTGCTGGAAGCGAAGGTCTTTCATACGGAGTATGGCACTGGTGTGGCCATCCTCACCGGAGCCTACCGCTTTTCCCTGGCCACCAACATCGACGACCTGAAGCTGCGCAGGATGCCCGAGGTTCCCGGTGCGTCCTTTCCCCCCTGTCCCCAGCTCTGGCTGGGTGCAGGGGTCTGATGTTGGTGTCTGGCAGGTCTGCAGAAGCCTCCCTCCTGCTGGGCTGTGTTGTCCCAGGACAGAGTCACCATTGTCCTGCTGGCAGTCGGACAGGACCTCTACCTCCTGGACAATACCTCCTGCTCTGTGGTGGTGAGTGATCTGGGGTGGCCAGTCATGGGGAGGTGGGGAGCACAGTGGTCTGCAGTCCCCCACACTCACTGGCAGGTCCTTCCCCTGTCCCCCAGTGTCCGATGAGATGCTCTCCAGCCCCCAGAATTCATTAGCAGGTCCTTCCTTCTGCTGTCCTACAGCATGTACAGCAGGGACATCTGGACCCATCCTGGCCAGGGGCAAAGGGGTGAGGATTGAGTAGGCACAAGGTGGGAAGGGACGCCCACTCTGACCAGTCCTCAGCCCCTTATGCAGCGTTGGTGGCTGTGTGTGGCACATCCTGTGTCCCCAGAGCGTGCCCCCAAGTGTGACCCTCACTCTTTCCCTGTCCCAGACCCCCCCTGGCATGAGCCCCTCCGCCGGCGCCTATCTGCAGATGGCCGTGTCCTTCAACTACCGCTGCCTGGCGCTCTTCACCGACACCGGCTACATCTGGATGGGGCTGGCCACGCTGAAGGTGAGCATCTCCCTTCCCTCCCCCTCACAGGGCATTGGGGTGTCCGTCCACCCCTCCTCTCCCTGTCTGGCAGATGGACCCAGCGGGCTGGGGTGTCCAAGCAGGTTCCCTCAAGGCCCCCATGAACTCAGGGGCCGCAAGTCAGCCTCACTGCTGCCTGCAGGCGTCTGCCCTCCTGCCTTTGGGAGATCCAACTTTCTTTTGTTCTTTGCCTGACGTTATACCTTATTCTCCTCTTCTTCTGTTTCTGGACCCTCCTCTTTGCTGGCCTTGTACCTCCCTTTCTGTGCCCAAACTCTTCTCAGATAAACAGCCCACTACTAATTACTTTTTCTGTGGCAGTCGCAGTTCTGTTTCATCCATACCAAACTTGCTGGTCCTCATACTGTTTCTGGGGCAGTCTCAGCCTTCTCGCTACTGCTGTAGTCGCTTTGGCGTAGGAGCCTTGCTTGCGAGTCATGATTTCACCCTGCAAATTCCCCCACCTTGTGGGGCTCGTGCTGGTGAGGTGCTGGATGCTCTCCGTGTCCTCCAAGACCAATCCTCCTTTCACCTTCATTCACTTACTTGCTCTACATGCAGGCAGTCTATGCACACACAATGCCACCTGTCCCTGCCCCTCTGTCCCCCTGACCCATCTCTCTCTCACCAAAGGAGAAGCTCTGTGAGTTCAACAGCAGCATCCGATCTCCACCCAAGCAGATGGTTTGGTGAGTGATTTCCTTGCTGTCCCACTCTGCCTCTGGCTGTACCCACCCACACTCTTCTAGTACCCCAAGCCTTTCCCAGGGTGTGCTCAGCTGCGTGGCCTCCCTGCTCCCTCCCTGGGACAAGCAGGACCCTCTGGTGTCTCTGCTTCAGGTGTGTGGGGCTGCAGCAGGGCCAGGGTTAAGCTGGGGCTGGGGCTCCCCAACAGGTGCATGCGTCCCCAGAGCCGGC
This sequence comes from Thinocorus orbignyianus, assembly GCA_013400375.1. Taxonomy (NCBI): domain Eukaryota; kingdom Metazoa; phylum Chordata; class Aves; order Ciconiiformes; family Thinocoridae; genus Thinocorus; species Thinocorus orbignyianus. The sequence continues at coordinate 23,809 of VXBW01004873.1, forward strand.
AGCGTGCCGTGGTGATGGCCTGGGACCGGCAGCTGATGGTGGCAGGGAACTCCACGGAGTGCATCCAGTATCCTTTGGGGAAGAGGCACTGGTGGTGTTACTAAAGGCCAACCCAGACTGCGAGCATCTGTGGTCCCTCCTTCGGCCACTGCTATCTGTCGCTGGCACTGGTGGCCCTCTTCATGTCAGCAGCCTCCCAGCACATTCAGGGGAGGTTGTCCTTGTTCCTCTCCTCTGCAGTTCTGCCACAAGCTCCCCTGCCTGTCCCCAGCCAGCCTGGTCCTGTACACCAGCAAAAACCTCTTCTGCATTTCCCCCACCCCGGTCCTTATCCCCCTTCTCCCAAGTCTTCCCACTGAGGGGAACCCGCTTCCCCTGGTCTCCAAGAGCAGAGCTGGTGCTGGCAGCCACGAAAGCTCCTGCAGGAGGGAGCGCTGTCCCTGACGAGGTCCAGTCCCAGTTCCCCAAGGGTGAGGACTGCCGTGGGTGAGGGAATTTCTGTCCCTCCAAGTGCTGATCCTGTGCCCTGCTATGGAAAGGTGGAGATGAGAGTTCCAGGGGCTCACTGTGGCGGCACTGGGGTTAGCCCTTGGCAGGGCTGGCTTGCACCCAGAGCCACTTTGTTTCCACGAGCCCTTAGCAGGGAGTGCAGGTTTGTCCTGGATGAAGACTCCTACCTGGTGCCTGAGCTGGATGGGGTCCGGATCTTGTCTCGCACCTCCCATGAGTACCTGCACGAGATCCCAGGTGAGATGGTGCTGGATGGGGAGGCTGAGTGGGAGCCCCTGTAGCCGGGCAGGCAGGTCTCTCCTGCACTGCTCAGTGCCCCTGGCTGTGCCCAGCTCTGAGTGCGGGGTCCAGCCTGCCAGCCCTTTCTGGAGGCTCAGGAGGGGGTGACAGCCCCACAGCAGAGTAGAGTCATGCCATGTGCCCCCTCAGCTCAGGGCTATGAACCCAGTCCCTCGCCTGCCCTTGGGCTCCCTCCTTCCCCAGCACTGAGCCAGTTCTGGTCCCCTTCTTCACCAGCTCTGCCAAGCCCCTGCGTCCTGAGCAGAGCCCTGCAGGGCACCATCTCCCCCTCCTGCTGCTAGAGCCCCTGTGCATTTTGCTGAGGCCTGGTACAGCTCAGCACACCTATTCTCGCGTGCACTGCTGCCACCCTCGTGTTTCCAGAGCAGAGGTCCAGGGAGCTGCCATGGCTCTGTGAGGTGGAATAGCTCCTTGGGACCTGCGTGTCCTGGCAGCTGCCCCTGTCTCTGTCTCTTGAACTGTTTGGTTGGCGTTCACTGGGCCATGAGGGCTGCAGGCATGAGGGCTGGAAAGAGCAGCCCCAAGCTCTCCATTGACACAGCTCTACACAGCTCCTTAGGACAGCAGTGTGCATGCTCTCGCCCAGCTGAAGGACGGTGCTGGCATGGGCTCTCCTGGGGTCCCAGAGCTGCAGGCCGGGATGGTGGGGCAGGAGGTTGCAGTGGGTGCAGGTGATGTGCTTTGGCAGGGGCAGCCTCTCACACATTTCTTTTCCCCATATCTGCAGAGGCCAGCCAGGAGATCTTCAAGATTGCCTCCATGGCTCCTGGAGCACTTTTGCTGGAGGCACAGAAGGAGTACGAGGTATGGCCTGCTGTCCCGCTCCTGCCTGCTCCCGAGAGGTTGGGGTGTCTCCAATGCAAACCACTGCCAGTGTTATCCCATGGTGGCAGGAAGGGGGAGATCCTGGAGGTTCCTGCTGGGCTTGAGGTGCCACAGCAAGGGCTCCCTTGGTCCCCCAGTTCCAGGGGTGCTGGGGCTCCCAGGGCCCACCCTGGCTGGCGGGCACCCTGCTGCTCTCCCCACTGGCCGTACTCCCCTGCAGAAGGAGAGCCAGAAGGCAGACGAGTACTTGCGGGAGATCAAGGACCAGAAGCTGCTCCCAGAGGCGGTGAGCCAGTGCATCGAGGCAGCGGGCTACGAGCACGAGCCGGACACCCAGAAATCGCTGCTGAGGGTGAGCGAGGCGCAGGGAGGCTGCGGCTGGGGACAGTTTCCCCCCAGCTGGTGGTCGTGCTGCGACTGGCACAGCCCCAGCACCACATGCCTGTTCCTGCAGGCAGCTTCCTTCGGGAAGTGCTTCATCGACAAGTTCCCCCCGGAGAGCTTCGTGCGCATGTGCCAGGACCTGCGGGTGCTCAACGCCATCCGGGACTACCAGATCGGCATCCCCCTCACCTTCACCCAGTATCCTCCGTGGAACGGGCACACGGGTGGTGACCCCTGGGTGGGTGCAGGATCTGGCCTGGGCAGGGTCAGTGTTGGTTGGGGCTTCAGGCCCTGCTGGGGCAGCCACCTCAGGGGGAGTGAGGTGTGGTGGAGGGAGCTGCAGAGCCTCTTAGCTGCCAGACCTGCAGGATTTGAGCACCGGCCCAGGCCCCATGGCAGGGTTCTGTAGCTGAGACCTCTGTGCTCATCACACCCCACAGAGCTGGCCTGTGGTGCCTGCAGAGCTGAACTGGCCCTACAACTGTAAGTGTTGGGGCTGGCCCACTGGTGTCAGATGGAGTTGCTGCCATGAAAGGGGCAGACACCCAAGCACACATTGCTTGTGCTGCGGGGGGTTTTGCAGTTCCAGATGTCCCTTGACTGTCCCCTCAGATACAAGCGGCTCACCATCGAGGTCCTGCTGGACAGGTAAGGGTGCCCACAAGCTGGGCATGACAGCTCTGTCACGGGGACAGAGCAGGCTCCGAGTGCTCAGGGTACCCCCTGAGGCTGGCCAAGCTGCTCAGCTCCCCAGGTCCACGTGGGACCGTGCTGCTGACCCACCATGTGCCACACCAGGCTGGTCCTGCGGCGGCTCTACCCCCTGGCTATCAGGATCTGCAAGTACCTGCGTCTCTCGGAGATCCAGGGTGTCAGTCGCATCCTGGCCCACTGGGCCTGCTATAAGGTAAGGAAGAATCTTGGAGGGCTCTGTCTGTCTGGGGCCACGCAGGAACCTCTCTACTCGTGCCCTTCCAGGTACAGCAGAAGGACAAATCCGATGAGGAGGTGGCCCATGCCATCAACCAGAAGCTGGGTGACACACCAGGCATCTCCTACTCTGAGATCGCTGCCCGGGCTTACGACTGCGGCAGGACAGAGCTGGCCATCAAGGTCTGGCTGTGGCTGTGACGTGTCTAGCTGGGTGGTGGGATAGCTGGAGGGGTTACATGCTGTGGCCATGTACTGATCGCCCCTCTGCCACCTGCAGCTGCTGGAGTATGAGCCACGTTCTGGAGAGCAGGTGCCACTTCTGCTGAAGATGAAGCGGAGCAAGCTGGCCCTCAGCAAAGCCATCGAGAGCGGGGACACTGATCTGGGTAACGGTCAAGTCTGGGCAGAGGGGAGGAGGGATTTGGGGTCTTGGTGAGCCTGCTCATGGCTTTTTGCCTTGTGGGATGAGGGTGGTAGGAGCTGCTTGAGACCCATGGGACAGTGGTTGTCCTCAACATGGGACTGCCTGGACGTTCCCTCCCTCCCCTCCCAATGCTGCTATGTGGGGCCAACTATGCAAGGGCAGGGTCCCGATCCCTCCATCCTGAACCCCATTGTCTGCCCCAGTCTACACTGTCGTGCTCCACCTGAAGAATGAGCTGAATCGTGGGACCTTCTTCATGACGCTGCAGAACCAGCCAGTGGCCCTGAGCCTGTACCGCCAGGTAGGGACTGCCACCATGTCACCGGCCTGCAGGAGCCAGCATGGTGTCTGCAACTGTGTGCCCCAACTCCACCATTGCTCCCCAGTTCTGCAAGCACCAGGAACGGGAGACACTGAAGGACCTGTATAACCAGGATGACAATCACCAGGAGCTTGGCAACTTCCATGTCCACTCCAGCTACTCAGAGAAGGTCTGTGCATGGCAGAAGCAGGAGGAGTGAGGAGGAAGGGCTGGCGGGCTCCGGGCTGGCAGCTCCTCACCCAGGGAGCCACATGGCCAGGGAGAAACAGTCTGCTGGGGAAGGGACAGGGGGTGATTTCATGCCTGGTGGCTGCCTCTGTCCCATGCAGCCCAGTGGCACCACCTGGGTGTTTGCAGCCAGAGGGGTTTCCACCCTCCCCATGTGCAGGTGGGCTCCAGGCTTCTCACTTTGTACTCCAGGGCTATTGTCCCCTCAAGCCTCTGTGCTAGCAGAGCCCATCTTGCATGTGCAGGGGGAGGTCAGGATCCCACCCAGGGCAAGGCAGGGCCCAGCCTTCTGCCCATCTCTGGGGATCAAAGCAAAGCATCACAGCTGGAGCTTCACTTTGGCCATGTCTCAGCACCAGTCATCTCTCCTGCCCCACCTGGGGGGCTCTGAGGGTCCTGCCCCATCCCTGCAGCATGGCAGCTGTGCTGGTGGGGGGTGAACTGAACATGCTCTCTGTCCCCAGCGCATCGAAGGGCGAGTGGGAGCTCTGCAGAACGCCCTGGACGAGTACTACAAAGCCAAGAATGAGTTTGCTGCCAAGGTCAGTGGACCCAGTGAGGTGACACGGGACCCCTGCTCTCCTGAGGCTGGGCTGGAGCTGAGCTGGGCGTCACGGGTGGGTGTGGGGCTTCAGCTGTGCCGCCTCTGCTGGGCGTGGCACTGCAGGTGCCCCTGCCCTGCTGAGGCTGGATGGGCTGCTGCCATCACTTGCTTAGGTAGGGACCCTCTGGGCCCCGTGGGCAGAGAGCTGGGACAGGGACCCTTCAGGCTGTCGCTTTGCTCCACAGGCCACAGAGGATCAGATCAAGCTCCTGCGGCTCCAGCGACACCTCCAGGAAGACTTTGACAAGCCTTATCTCGACCTCTCGCTGCATGACACAGTCTCCAATCTCATCCTGGACGGCCACCACAAGCGAGCTGAGCAGCTCTACCGAGACTTCAAGATCCCTGACAAGAGGTCAGTCCTAGGAGGAGCTCCTCCATGCAGTGCTGGGGGCTCACGCTGGGCAGGAGCCGTGCTGTGGGGCTGGCACCTAGAGGAACCAGCTTGACCTGTGTCCCCAGGTACTGGTGGCTGAAGATCAGTGCCCTGGCTAACCGTGGTGACTGGGAGGAGATGGAGAAGTTCTCCAAGAGCAAGAAGTCGCCTATCGGGTACCTGGTAAGAACTTTCCCTGTGGGAGGGGGACCAGCCCTGCCCTGTGGGTGGCCATGGGGCTGGGCCAGACTGTGGGGCAGCAGGATGGCACTGCATGGAGCCGCTCAGGCAGGCTGGCGTGGGGCAAGTGCTGAACCTGGGGGTCAGGAAAGCCCAGCAGCCACCCCCATCCTCTGCCACCCCCCTCNGGTGCGTAAGCTTGGCCCCATCCTGGGGGCAGCTCAGGGTGTGTGGGGCAGAATCATCCCAAAGAACAGATGTTCCTTGTGCAACTTGGCTGGGGGTCTGGGGGGCTCAGAGGGAGCCAGGGGTGGATGAAACCCCCAGGAGCATGTGGGCAGCACAGGAGGGATACCCTGAGCCTTGTTCTCTGCAGCTGGTGGGGGCTGCCTGCCCTGGCTGGGGCTGGTGCCTCCAGGACATGGGGAAATGGTGGCTGGGGGACTGGCTGCTGTCCCCTCTCCTGTCCCCAAACCGCCCCCACCTCCCCCTCTCTGACGTAGGGACCTGGACCAGGCAGCTGATGCTGCCATCGAGCACAAGAACGAGACAGAGATGAACTTCGTCCTGTCCAAGTGCACTGCCAGCACCGATACGGCCGTGGTGGAGAAGCTGAACCGGGCCCGGGCCCAGCTCCTGAAGAAATGAGCCCCAGCCCGGGGGTCCTGCCATGGCCCCTGCCCACCTGCACTCCTGAGGGGGCTTCACAGGGGCCAGTCCTGGCTTCTCAGCCCTGTCCCCCCCAGCCCAGGCTGCTGCTCCCCGTGGCTCCCCCTTGCTGTGGGGTGCCTGTACCCGGGGAGGAGGGCAGGGGGGCAGAAGGGTGTCCTTGTTCTGCCCCAGTGCTGGGGTCACCCTGGCAGCGCCCGGCATGTGGCCGGCACTAGGCTGGGAAGGATGGCGGCTGGCCTCCTGGGGCCTGCCTGGCCCCCACCTGTGGGGGGATGAGGGCGACCCCCAACTCTTGCCAAGTTCCCCCCTCCCTTCTTGCTCAATAAAGAGAAGATCTCGCTGTCCTGCCTCCTGCTGGGAAGTTGCCCCCCCAGCCCTGCAGGGGGACACCCCCTCTGGGGCAGGGGCACAGAGGGGAGGCTGTAGGGCAGGTGGGGGACACTACGGTGTGGGGAGGGGTGCTGGGGGCTGCAGGGAGTGGAAGGAGGGGTACCTGGGGGTGTCATGATGCCCTGGGT
>VXBW01004873.1:30144-43754 GCA_013400375.1 Thinocorus orbignyianus
TCTAGGCTGGGGGAGGTGTCGGTCTGGAGTGGGGGCTGTCAGGCTGGGACAGGGCCTGGGGGTGGTTCAGGGGGCGAGGGGTCGGTCTGGGCCGGAGAGGTCAGTGGGATGGGGTGCAGGGTCCGGTTGGGGGGGTGTTTGGGCTGGCGATTGTGGGGCCAGGCTGGGTCGGAGGGGTTAGTTCGGGCTGGGAGGAGTCGGGGGGTGGGTGCTGAGCCCGCACCTGGGGGCTCAATCTCGACTTTGGGCTACTGAAGAGCAGTTGGGATTTGGGAGGTGGGGGACACGTCTAAGCTGGGGCTTCCTGCATCTCACCTTCCCACTGCCTCCACCCCAGGGTCTCCTGCGTGCCCAGAGCCTCAGGGCATGGAGGGGCCTGCGTTCCTCTGCCGCCCTCCAGCAGATCCCACGGACCAAGGTGAGAGTGGGGGTCCCAGAGCCCCAGGGCTCACCCTGGGCACGGGCAGCCCTTGGCAATGGCTGCAGGGTGTGGAGTTGCCACGGGGAGGGGGGACTGGGGAAAACGAGGCGGGGGGCAGTGACGGTCACTGGGCACTGGAAGCACTCGCTATTTTTAGGCTGGGGCTGTGGGTGCTTGTGGCCTGCAGGGCCACATGCAGGCTCCTGAGGGGCCCAGTACTGGGGCACCCGAAGAGCACTTTTGTGTAGCCAGCGGATGCAGAAGGCTCTCACAGGACCCTGTTGCCACCCAAAAGGTGTAGGACTGTTCCTGCAAGTGGGATTGAGCTCGTGTTGTGCAGGAGAGGGTTTCTGCTTCCCTGCACCCTGTGGGTGGCATTGAAAAGCCCAATGTCCACCCTGCCCTCCCTGCCGCTGGCTCCCAGACAGTGTCCACTTGTTGAAAGCAGCGTTTCTCGCTCTTGGAGCAGCGTGTTCTCGGTCCTTGCTACTTCCTTCCCTGGAGGTTCCTCTCCAGCCCTTTGGCTCATGGCTGAGCCTCCCCTGCGTGCAGGGAGCTGCTGGTAGGGTTGTGATGGCGACGTTTTTTCTGCTGGTGCAGCTAAAACCACTAGTCAGAGTGCAGCACTGATTGCAGTAGTGAAGTTTTTTTGATCCAGTTCTTGTCATTTAATCCTAAATTTACTGTACCTACTTGTAGTTAATGGAAAAGGATTTGTGAAATAAAGTGTGGTGATGATTAGAGATTGCATGAGGTGAGAGTGAGTGGTAGCTTAGCACATACAGGCATTGTTTACACTTTGTGGTCAGGAAATAAGAGCTGTGATAGGTTGTTTGCCGTGGGAAGAAGAGAAAGGTCAGGTGCCAGGTGGTAAATGAACATCATGTTTGTCACATTCAGGCTGGCAGGATGTCCAGTTCCTTCTTCATAACTGAAGATGTTGTATGTTATTACTTAAGACACTGAAGGGAAGGGCTCAGCACTGAGACTGGTCCTTTGACTTGACCTTGACCTTGACCTTGGGCCCATGCTGTGGTTCCCTCTGCAGATGCTTTGCTGCTGCTTGAAATGTAGTTGCTGAATGATAGGCAAGGTTTTGTGCCCTGGAACTTGATTCTTAAAATCAAGAGTAAGGACCATTTCGTGTTTCTTTTCACTTTTACTTTGCCTTTACGGGATCACCATGTGCCTACGCTTCCTGTCACTGGTACACGTGCATTTCTTGAGTCATGTTGACGTTGCTCCTTGTTTACTCCTCTTGTTGGCTCATTAAATTGTCGGATGAAATTCTTGTCTCTAACTGCCACTGTCTAGTCTGTGAGGCTGGCTCTGTGAAATCCCATGTCTGGAGATCAGCTCTGTACTAATTACTGGCTAAAGAAGGTGGACTATGTGAAAACAGGAGCTGGCTACAGTGGGGGAGCAGGCAGAGTTGATGTGGAGGTGGATTGTGTGTGGAACATTTCAAGAATTATCTTTGAGACTGATTTTTGTGTTCAGGACCCAAATAAAAAAAGGTGTGCTCAACAAAAAGCTGTGAGACGATCGATGTGAATACAGCAGGAAGATGAGATTCACACAGGAGTTTTAGGAGATCCTGAGGATGTGAAGTAGGAAGGAGGAAAATCTTATAAAGCAAAATTGTTCTATTACCTCCCAATAAGAAGGATTTTGGCTGTAGAGAGAGTGAGGTCGTACCTAGAAATGCTGTATGAGGAAAAGGTCTTTTGGTTGCCAGTGGATATTGGGTGTCTCTGCTGGGCCAGGTGGCCGTAACGACACGGGAGCAGGAGCTGTTCAGGTTAAAGCTCACTGTGAGCACTGCAATCAATTTTTCTTACTAAAAAATATGCGGTGGGTCAGGTATTCTTCACATTGTGAGTAACTTCCTCCAGTTTGCAGCTTGCAGGTTAGGGGTCCCACTTGGATTAGGCTCTGGGGTGCAGCGGAGAGTCTGACTCTTCTTTGCTTGTTGCAGTCAGAAAACGCCAAGTCCGAGAGCACATTCCAGGTCACCATGCTGCCCGGAGACGGCGTGGGCCCCGAGCTCATGCACGCGGTCAAGGAGGTGTTCAAGGTAACGGTTCCTCCCGCATTGGTGGGACAGGCTGGGTGGAGGAGGGAGGCAGGAAGGAAAAGCAGCTGCAGAGTTGCTTAAAGATGCTGCTGATCCAGAGAACCTCCAGGACTGACCTCTGTGTTTCCTCTGGTGCAGAAGAGAACTGGTTGTGAAAACCCTGGGACCTTACCCTTTCTGAAAACGGGCTCAGCTTGAGCGGCATCCTGCACGCTGTCCTTGGTGTAGCCCCAGCCGGCAGCTCAGCCCCACGCAGCCGCTCGCTCACTTCCCCCCGGTGGGAGGCATAAAAGTGAGAAAACCCGTGGGTTGAGACAGGGACGGTTTAATAAGCAAATGCTGCTCATGCAAGCAAAGCCAAACTAGGAATGCATTCACTGCTTCCCATGGGCAGGCAGGTGCTCAGCCATTCCCAGGAAGGCATTATGCGTAACGGTTACTTGGGAAGACAAATGCCATCACTCCAAACGTCCCCCCTTTCCTTTTCCCCAGCTTTATACACTGAGCACGGTGCCAGGCGGGATGGGACAGCCCTGTGGTCGGCCAGGGGCAGCTGTCCTGGCTGCATCTCCTCCCGATTTAGTGTGTACCCCAGGCTGCTCGCTGCCGGGGTGCTGTGGGGAGCAGAAGAGGCCTTGACCCTGTGTAGGCCCCTCAGCAGGAGCTAAAACATCCCTGTCTAAGCAGCGGTGTTTAAGGCTCCATGTCCCAGCTCCCGGGCAATGCCTCTTTAACATGTGCCGTTAACGTCCCTGCCGAGTCCCTGAGCTGGGGGGGTGGTGGCTCTGTCTGTGTCTCCCGCAGGCTGCCAGCGTGCCCGTGGTCTTTGATGAGCATCACCTGAGCGAGGTGCAGAACATGGCCTCTGAAGAGAAGCTGGATCAGGTTGTTGACTCCATGAAGGAAAGTAAAGTGGCCCTTATAGGTGAGGACTTGTGCTTGGGGTCTCTCTGGCAAGGAGAGGCTCTCGGCTCTGCCTGCAGGAGGGGTTGCCTTTCTCAGATGCCATTAGGTGCTTCCAGAGGGCAGGAATTTCTGTGGTTAGGTCCTGGAGAAAGAAATAGGCTGCCTTTAAGCGAAGAAACAAATTACCAGTGCTTGGTTTACTGAGCTTATCAAGGGGGAGGTTATAACCAGATGCTGCTTTAGAAACAAGATCTGTTACAGCCCAGAGAAGCCAAGGGCCTCGTCGGGGGCCCATATAGCCAGAGATCAGTCTCCACACTTGGCTGAGGTTCTCTTGAAGCAGCCCCTGCCCTGACCCTGTCTGCCCTGTCACCCGGGTTCAGGCAATGTCCTTAGTGGCTGTCAGTGCACTCCTGCTCTGTGTTCTTACTCCTGCTCCATGTTGTCCCCCAGGCAAGATCCACACTCCCATGGAGTACAAGGGAGAGCTGGCTTCCTACGACATGAGGCTCAGGTAAGCTTGGACCCTCACCAACACAGCAGTCACTGGGGAAAACGGTGTTGTGTTTGGCCGTGGTGGTCTGCCACTGAACTGGGGGCCAAAGGAAGTGGGTCCAGGGAAAATGGGAAATCAGTATGTTGTTCGGAAGCAGAAAATCCTGAGGGGGCAGGAGTGATCTCTGTTGAGTGTGATCCTGCTGGCTGCTTCCTTGGGGGTCCTGGATTTGAGGTGGTGGGTGGCTGGAGAACGGGCAGTGGTGGCCTGCCTGACAGAGTCATCAAAGCCATGCTGTCATGCAGGGTATCTGGGTCATGGTCTGTGGGAAGCAAGGTAGGTGGATGGGGAGAGACAGAGCTGTGGGAAGGCACCTTAGGAGGTGGGGAGCTGTTTGCGGCATCACCAGCTGTCGCCCCCAGTCCTTGGAGGGAACAGTCACTGCCCCAGAAGTAGCTGCTGGTGAAATGCTGACTCTGCTGCTGCTTCTCTCCAGGCGCAAATTAGACCTGTTTGCAAATGTTGTCCATGTGAAGAGCTTGCCAGGCTATAAAACACGCCACAACAACTTGGACCTCGTGATCATTCGTGAGCAGACGGAGGGGGAGTACAGCTCTCTGGAACACGAGGTACAGGAGCCTCCCTCCAGCTGATGGGAGCTCTGCTGGGGCTTATTGCTGGCCTGGTGGAAGGACAGGGAAACCTGCCCTGGGATGTGTGACTTTCCGTGCTGCTGGAGACACGTTCCTGCTTTCCATACCAGAGCACGACCGAGGAACTGGCTGGAGCAGCAGTGATGTACCAAGTGACAGTGGTGGAATTAGGAGAGTATTTAGGGATGTGAATACACGTGGAGGCCCAAGGAGGATGGTGGTGGGCTGCAGGAGGGATAGCACTGAAGAGAAAAAAAAAGGGGGAGATGGGACTCAAGGAAGCTCTTGATGAGGGGTGACAAAGGCAAAGACACCTCATCTCCATCCCGAGGTGCTGGGCCTGTCGGGGTGGGGCTGGGAGGTGGGCGCGGGGCTGCCCGGTGCCCGGGCAGCTGCTGACGCTCCCTTTCCTGCCCAGAGCGCGAAGGGCGTCATCGAGTGCCTGAAGATCATCACCCGCGCCAAGTCCCAGCGCATCGCCAAGTTCGCCTTTGACTACGCCACCAAAAAAGGGCGCTCCAAGGTCACGGCTGTGCACAAGGCCAACATCATGTGAGTGCCACAGGAGCGGGTTGGGAGCCCTCTCCGATCGTCAGACACACAACTGCTGTCATGCCTGGCACCTTGGTACTCACAGCTTTTGATCCCGATTGGAGCACAGCTGGTTTGGTTCCAGAGAGGCTGGGCTTTCCCTGGGAATAGTGGTCTTTTCCTCTTTATATGGTCTCATCTCCAGCATGAGGCCTGACAGCTGCGCCTTGGAGGCTGTCAGCTGAGAAGGGGAAAAGCTCCAGCCTTGAAAGCTGATCCCTCGTTGCTCCCCTGGGCCCCGATTTCACCACCCATGGCTGTGGGGTGCTCTAGGGTTGCCTCCCGCTGCCCTGCGGCGCTGGGACACCAGTTGCTATTGAATTCCCTGCTGCTGTCGGGATTTCGCTGTGTCATGGTTTAACCCCAGCCAGCAGCCAGGACCATGCAGCCATTCAGTCACCTCCCCAACCCCGGCAGGGTAGGAAGAAGGAGGAGAAAAAGGAGAAAATACCTCATGCATTGAGATGAGGGCAGTTTAATAGCACAGTAAAGGAGAGAAAATAGTAATAACGGTAAAAGAATAAAAAAAGTAAGTAAGTGATGCAGTACAATTGCTCTCAGCACCCAGTGATGGATTGCCCAGCCCATCCTGAGCAGCAGCTGTGCATCCCTGCCCCAGCCACCCCCGTTTGTGCAGCCAGCACGGTGTCTGTGGTACGGAACACCCCTTTGGCCCACTTGCCCCGGCTCTGCTCCCCCTCAGCCCCTGTGGGAAGCTGAGACAGTCCTTGACTTAATATGAAAATTACTTAGTAACGACTAAACCAGTGTGTGTTACAAACATTATTCTCATAGTAAATCCAAAACACAGCAGCTACTAGGAAGGAAAATAACTGTCTCCCAGCTGGAACCAGGAGGCATTGCTGCCCTGCAAACCCTGCCGTGTGTTTCTTGTCCCTCAGGAAGCTGGGCGATGGGCTGTTCCTGCAGTGCTGTGAAGAAGTGGCAGAACTGTACCCCAAGATCAAGTTTGACACCATGATCATTGACAACTGCTGCATGCAGGTGAGGATCCTGCTTCCCTGCCACAGAGAATTACTTTTAAGTTCATAGAGTCCAGCCATTAACATAACACTGCCAAGTCCCCAGCTAAGCCGTGTCCCCAGTGCCACACCTACACATCTTAAATACCTCCGGGGATGGGGACTCAGCCACTTCCCTGGGCAGCCTGTTCCAAGGCTCAACAACCCTTTTGGTGATGAAATTTTTCCCAATATCCAGTCTAAACCTCTGCTGGCAGAGCTGTCTTTCATCTGGGCTTGCAAAGCTCTTCCAGGTGACATAGGTGTGTGGCTCCCAGGTCATTTCAGCGGGGCTCTGTGTGCTCCAGGCTGTCACCTTGGGCACAGTTCAGGGGTGTTTTCAAACACGGTGGGTCCTGCTGCTCCACCAGATTTCACGTAGCCCTGTCCTGAGGGCTGTTGAGCTGCCTGCAACCCTTGTGTGACGTGCAGGACCTCACATCTCGCTGTTCCCTCCGTGCAGCTGGTGCAGAACCCCTACCAGTTCGACGTCCTGGTCATGCCCAACCTCTACGGGAACATCATCGATAACCTGGCAGCTGGCTTGGTGGGCGGCGCCGGCGTCGTTCCCGGGGAGAGCTACAGCGCCGAGTACGCTGTGTTCGAGATGGTGAGGAACCTGCTGTGCCACACAGCACCCCGGGGGGTTTGTTGGAGGGGTGGCTGCTGGGGACAGGGGCGTGCCAGATGGTCCATAACCCTGGCTTCTCCTCCCGCAGGGCGCCCGCCACCCCTTCGCCCAGGCCGTGGGCAGGAACATCGCCAATCCCACTGCCATGCTGCTCTCGGCTGCCAATATGCTGCGGCACCTCAAGTAGGTGTCTTTCATCTGGAGGGGGATGCGGTGGGGTGGGCAGCCGGGGCTGGCAGAGGGAGAGACTGACCGGCAGCTCCTTTCCTCTCCAGCTTGGAATATCACTCCAATTTGATCGCGGATGCAGTGAAGAAGGTGATCAAAGGTGGCAAAGTGAGTGTTGGGCAGCCGGCCGTGCCGCGTGTCTGTAGCCGTGTGAGTGTCCGTGGTAGCGAGCTGCTGTGTGTTCTCTGTGCTGGACAAGTGCCAGTCTCCCACCTCCTCATCTCTCTCCGGCTGGGAATTCCCTGTGCCTGCAGCTGTGGCTGTAGTCAGCTGCAGGCGGCCCCTCTGCTTGTCTCGGGGATTGCTCCTGCCCGTAGCAGTGCTTGCTGGCTCGGGAAGGCCTGGGGGAGATCAGATGGGCACTTTATCGTGTGCTGCCCCTCAGGGTCTGCAGGGTGTGTAGAGGGAAGCCGCTCTCCTCTCCCTTCCCACAGTCATTTCAATCAGTTTCACGATCACGTTTCTCCCTTGTTTCTCCCCTTCCCTGTGTTGGATTTTTAGGTTCGGACACGGGACTTGGGCGGTTACTCCACCACTTCTGACTTCGTGAAGTCTGTGATTGACAACCTGCACCCCCACTATGGTGCCTAGGAGCCCCGCTGGCCCCGGGGACTTCACTGCACCCTGCAGCAGCTTCCCGTAGCTTACAGCCCAGCAGTGCCACCTTCCCCTCCCCACCCCGCGCAGCTCGCCCTGCCCGAGGTTCCCTGGTGCCCCCGGGGAGGGAGGAGGAAGGCAGCTCTCCTCCTGCCCGGCCCAGAGCCCAGTAACCACCCCCAGTCACCCAGCAGGGATTGCTGGAGGGACAGAGGGCAGTGCTCCGTTTGGAGTGGGGATCCCCAGGCTCCCCTCGCTCCATGTAGGCAGTGTCTCCACTGTGCCCTCCGGGTGAGGAGGGCAGTGTGGATCTCGTGCCCGCTGGGGCAACTTGGGGTGAACGGGCAGTGCCCCAAACTCAGCAGGCAGCTTCAGGGACATTGGGACCATGGTTACTGTAGGAGCCTTCCCCTGCCCGCAGAGGTTTTAGCAATAAATGGGACCACAGGGCTGACGCCCCACACCCAGGGACACACAGGGGCAGGCTGCTTCCGCAGGGTGAGGTTCCCCCAGGCTGGCACAGACCTGACTGAGGCCTGGAAACCAGTGCAGGGGGTGTGCTGGGGGGAGGCTGCTCTCTGTGCCCCCACTGCTTGCATTTGTGGCTGGTTTCTGAGCCAGGAGGCTGCCCAGGGAGCGGGGGGCTCTGCGCTGAGCCACCCCTTTGCGGGGCAGTGCCCCACAGCAGGCAGAACCCAGGACATTCCAAATTTCTGCGCGTCTCCGGGCCAGCACCCGGAGCTCTTTGCCCAGCAGTGCGAGCCCTCGGAGCCCGCGTGACTCCCCGTGGGGCTGGGACCAGCAGTGATGCCAAAGTGTTTGGTGGGACCATGGGAGCTCTGCCCCGGCCAGCGGGTGCTGTGGCCGGGCCAGCGCAGCGTATGTGAGAGCGACTGGGACGTGCATTCAGTGCTGCGCTTTGTGTTTGTGTTTGCTAATAAAGGGCCCAACTCTTCCCTCCAACCCCTGCCCACTCCAGGTGCTGTTCCCCACCTGGCTATGTCCCTGCCCTGCACCAAAGCTCAGTGTTGGCCCAAGTCCTGGGGGTGCCAGGGCAGCTTTTGGGGCTGAGAGCACTTGGCTGGGGCTGGAAGCCAGGCTGGCAGCAAGTTTTTGATTAAGATGATAATCATCAACGTGCTGATAAAGTCCCACACCACCGCTGCCAGCCCCTCACCGTCCCCTCCAGCCTGCTGGGGTCCTTGAGCCCAGGGACTGCCCCTGCCTGGGGAAAAGCTGCCATGAAATCCTCTGCTGCTTCAATCCTGCCTCCCCCACCCCTTCAAAACCTGCCCAGAAGCGGGTGCTGGCAGAGGGGCTGAGCAGCCAGACACCTCCTGCAGCGGGGGCTTGCTGGGACACCCCCCTAGTCAGGAGCAGCAGGGGGCTGAAGTAGCTGGGAAGTTGTGCTAGAACCAGAGGCAAGAGGCCCTGACACACCTGGGGGGGCACCAGAGTTTGGGGGGGGGACACACAATGTCCCCTTCCCACCTCCTCCCTAAGGCACAGGGACACCCTCCCAACAGGGGCTGTGGAAGGGCCTCGGGGACCCGGTCCTGCAGCAGCAGCACCCAGCACGGGCCCAGGGGGTCCCTGCCCTGCTGTGAGGCCCCCTCCCCCCTGGCTAACGCTCCCCTCTCCTTGCAGGTGCGCACGGCAGACATGGGGGGCTACGCCACGTCCCTGGATTTCACCCAAGCCGTGATAGGCGCCCTGGATGTGTAGGGCCGCTCACCTCGCCCTCCCTGCTCCCGCCTGGTAACTTATTGTTTCCCTCCAATAAAAGTGGCCCTTGCAGCATGACGGGGCTGTGCAGGCCTTGTACCTGGTGCCAGCGCGTCCCCCTCACCAGGCCGAAACGGGGAAGGTGGAGTCCCCTGTGCCGGGAGTGGGGACAGCAGGGTCCCTCCCACCTGCACAAGGGGAGGCCAAGCGGGGCCGGGGCCCGTGCAGTTCCCCGGGGGCTCCTGCCCAAGCCCTTCCAGCCACATCAGCCACAGCAGAACAAGGTGGAAGGGGATCAACAACCACCTCAGCCCTTTATTGAGGTCCAGTCACACAGGGCAGTGCCCTGCCCCACGCAGGCGGTGGGCACAGCCCTGTAACAGACGCCCCACGCAGCCAGGGCTGCCCCACGGGCAGGGGGGCTCCGTGGGGCGATGCTGCGTAAGGCACAGCTGCTGCCTCCTCGGCCCGGCCAAAGGGACCCACCCACACCAGGTGCCAAACCGTGTTCCGTGTGGCCGCCCCACGGCCTTGCACGGCCGGGCATGCAGCTGCTGTGAAATGCCAGCAGCCAGGAGAGGGGCCACACAGGAGGCCGCACTGGGCTGACCTCCCACCAGTCCATGAGTCCATACGGCTGAAGCGTGGCTCAGCTCCAGCTCTGTCCTGCTCCCCTAGTCCTCGGTCTTCTTCCTCTTCTTTTTTTTCTTCTTCTCCTCCTGGTCAGCCTCCACCATGAGTTTCCTTTTCTTCTTGGGCACAACCTCTTCCTCCAGCCCGTTCTCCTCTGGCTCCGAGGCAGCCTCCACCTCCTGCTCCGATTCAGCCTCCAGCTCTTGCTGCTGCTGCTGCTTCTTCTTTTTCTTCTTTGGCTCAATGTTGTTCACCTGAGAGGAAACCTGGGTCAGTGGGAGCCGCTCCCAAGCTGGGAGACTGCCCTACGTCCTGCCTCCCTCACCCCTGCGGGCACCATCCCACAAATCCCACTTGCTTGTGGGATGGCCAGGCAATGAAGAACACGGGAGGCACTGCTGCCCCAGCCTGGCACGCAGCAGGTGGGGATGGGCCCAGCACAGCCCCCTCACAGGACGGAGGACACCCACCCTGCAGCCCCCTGCCTTCACCTCTGTCTCCAGCACGGAGTTCTCTGCAGCTGCAGCCAGGGCCTCCAACCGTTGCTGTTCCCGCTTTTTCTCCTTCTCCCGCTTTTTCTTCTTCTTCTCCTTCTTCTCCTGCTTCCTCTTGACCTCAGCCACCACCTCGCTCGCCTGAGGGAGGAGAGCTCGTCAGCACGGGACAGGTTCCCAGCCCAGGCCCCATCCCCATGGCCCCGGTCGGATCAGCCTCATTAAATCAGTCTTTTTTGCCCCCACGGTGTGTCAGGACAGCAGGTGACATCACCTCCGACAGCAGGGCCCTGCCCACGGCGCAGCCTCACCTCCACCACGGCCTCCTTCATCACCTCCAGGTTCTTGCGGGGCGGCTCCCCCGTCTCATAGAAGGCCAGGCGCTCTTCCACCTGCTCCCGCAGCTTGTCCCCGAAGACGCTGGTGGGCACCTCTGCGGGGACAGGGGGAGGGGCTCAGCACCCCCTGCCCTGCACCCCCCACGCCCTCCCCCCGTCCCAGCTCTGCTCAGACCAGAGGAGTCACCATTCACAGAGTGAGATGCTGTTGACGAAAAATAATGCCCATCACTGCAGAGTAGCCCCTGCCCCTGCCCGTGCCCCCACCCCGCCCCACGGGCACCTGAGAAGCAGTCGATGCGGGAGGCGATGGTGCACTTGTTGGCCAGGTAGCGCGAGATGCGGCCCTTGTTCTTGGCGGCCGCTCGCCCGATGAAGGTGGAGTGGAAGATCAGCCCGTACTTGGGGGTGTTCCCTCGCGTCTTCAGAGCCCTGGAAGCAGCCAGTGGAGCTGTGGGGGCGGTGTGGGGACAGGCAGGGCCGAGGACACCCCCTGGATCAGTGCCACCACCAGCCACCCTCCTCCCCCAGCAGAGCTGGCTCTGCCCTCCGGCAGCAGGGAACGACCCACGGGACAGATCCCTTCCCCCCACGCCCCGCTAACCTCCAGAGGTGCCCCACCATCAGGAACCCACACGGCCCCCGCCAGGCAAGACACAGAGCCACGGTGGTCGCTCAGAGGCTGGGGCTGGCCGCTCACGTGCCATCGAGGCAGCAGGGCCTGGCGCATCGCGGCCAGCGGCCCAGGGACCCGCCATCACTGCAACCACCCCGCAGCGGTACCTGAAGAGGGCCTTCTCGGCCCCCAGGATCTGCACCGTCGAGGCCGGATACTTGGCCAGGTTCGTCAGGCTGCCGGCGTGGGAGATGAGGCGGGCGCCCACCTGGGAAGGAAGAGGATGGGGGTTATGGCTGCTCCCACCCCGAGCCAGGCTCCAGGGCTGTACGCGGGCCCCCAGGCCGGGGATCAGCAGTGACAGGTGTCAGCAGGACGGCTCAGTGGATTGACAGATTCTCTCCAACATCATCTCGGCGGCCTGGGGTGGGCACACACACACACACACACACACACACACACACACACACACACACACACACACACACTCGCACTCACCACCTCCCCGATGAGGGCCGAGAGGCTGGGAGCCACCTGGCTCATCTTGGAGCGCAGGTATTCCTGCAGGCCCTTGCGGTACTCGGAGAGTGAGATAACACGGCTGGAAAAGCTCTCAATGTTGATGAGGTCCAGGGGAGAAATGTCCATCCCTGGTGAGACACATGCATGGAGATGGTTAGTAGCACTTCTCAGGGCACAGAGGCCCCCCTCCTGCAGCACCCCATTCCCTGGGAAGGGCAGCACCCTGGTAGAACCACCAGCCCCTGTCCGCACTCACCCATGGAGGAGCGGGAAGCCTCCAGGATGGCCTGTGCCTTGGCGCTGTCCATGACGATCTCCTCCAGCCCCTCCAGGCTCTCCTCGCTCAGCTCCTTACGGTTCCCGATAAACTTGGCCAGCCGGCAGTACGTGTAGTTCTCGGAGACGATCTTGATGAGCTCGGGGAAGTGGTACCCGTACCACTCCCTGCAGGGACAGCGTCAGTGCCACAGCCCCCACCGGGCACCCCTCACCCCGCGTGTCCCCCCACGCACGCCCCAGCCACGGCACCACCGCCTGGGCCGGGCGCACTGGAGGCGCTGCTCTGCCTCCCCGTCCTGTACAGGCAGCCGGAGCAGCAGCTGTCTGTGGTAAGCCTGGGGAGACGGGCCCACCCCCCGCTCCCTGCCAGGGTGCCCTGCTCACCGCACGCGCATGGAGAAGGTGTTGATGTCCTTGTCCAGCTGGTCCAGGAGGCTGATAGACTGGATGATCATGTTGTCCACGCGGTTGACGTTGAACTTCACTTTGGCCCGGGAGTAGCTGTGGCCGAGGCCCAGCTGGGCCTTGGAGGCCGACTGGGCAGTGAGGCCCTTCACCAGCGCGTGGAAGTGCAGGCGGATCCCTGCGCGGGGACATGGCCGTCACCGCCCACGGCTCCCGGGACACAGCGGGGCCCCATCCCAGCAGAGACCCCGCCAGGGCGCCCCCCACCCCGCAGCCACTCACCCCGCAGCAGCTCCGCCACAACCCCCCCGGTCTGGCACTGGTAACCCAGCTCCTCCAGGATGGCCGCCCCGATCTTGGCATCGGCGACTCCCAGCAGCGCCTTCTTCTTCTTGGCCGGCATAGAGGTCTCCAGCAGGAGCCGCAGGTCCTCATGGAGGATCCCTGCGGGGAAGGGCGGGGGTTCAGCAGGGCCACGTGGGTGCCCGCGTGGGTGCCCCCACCCCCTCGCTCCCGCCGGGCTCACCCTCGGAGACCGCGTTGATGTTCTCCAGGGCGCTCTGCGCCGACTTGAAGGGGCTGAAGGCCACCAGCTTCACCACATTGTGGAACTTGCCGATGTTGAGGACGCTCTCCTCCACCTGCGGGGCCGGGAGGCGGCGGTCAGGCCCCCGGGGGGCGGTCAGTGCACCGGAGCACCCCGAGGAACGCTCCCCGGGGGCGGACGGGCCGCCAGGGTACGGGCGCCCCCGGCAGCGGCTCAGCCCGCCCCGGGCAGCAGGGACCCCCCCCCGGCGCCCCGTACCTGCGGCAGCAGCAGGGTGATCTCCTCCACCTCCCGCACGGCGAACAGCGCGTACCCGGCGGCGTGCTCGAACAGCACGTGGAGCAGCACCTGCACCGGCACCGGTCACGGCGGGTAAGCGGGGAGGGCGGCCCCGCCCCCCGCCCCGCCGCCGCGCAGGAGCCCCCGCCC